>JAMKQA010034306.1:0-19080 GCA_024699735.1 Posidonia australis | reverse complement strand
GTTAAGTCTCAAGTGGGGAACTTGAGGAGTGGACTAAGCTGGGGTTGGCTGAACCACTATAAATCCTAGAGCATTGTGTGATTGAATGTTTTGTGCTTAATCCTTAATATTTTTCAGATTGCATAATAATTTCCAAAGTGTTAACTAAAACCGGAAAATCTCTATTCACCCCCTCTAGAGAAGCATTAGTATCCTACAGAAGCTACCTATAATCAATGCATACTTGCCAATCGGTTTGTATGCAAGTGGGAACCAGTTTATCGTTCTTATTTTAGATCATAGTAATTCCAGATTTCTTTGGAACTACTTGGACATGGCTAACCCAGGAGCTGTTAGAGATGGGATAGATGATCTCATTATCACAACATTTCAATATGTTTTTCTTGACCACTTCCTTTATGATTAGATTTAATCGCCTTTGTGGGTCTCTATCAAGTTGAGTCTCTTTTGTCAAATGGATCCTATATTGAACAATTGTTGAGCTTATTCTCTTAATGTCAACCATAGTCCAACTTATGGTTTCCTTGTTTTCCTTAAGGATAGCAAGTAATTCATCTTCTTACTGTTGGAACAAATTGGTTGCATGATGATAGGAAGGGTCTGGTCTTTTCCTAGGTAAACATATTTGAGGTTTTTTAGAAGAGATTTGAGCTCTAGTGTAGGTGATTCCTCAATAGATGGCTTAAGAATTGGTCCAGGCTTAGTAATGATAGGTTTAGGAGGAGGGTGTATCAACCATTAGACTTGCGAGTTTTACTTTGGGTTGGACTGCTAGTTTCATTAATAATCATCAATTCACCTTCAAATGTGTTCTTAGATTCTTGGTCAAAAGGTTCATGGTCAAGTTTGATTTCTTCTTCTATTAAATTATCTTCCTTTGAAAAATCCTCAATTAAGTTAACTTCAAATATTTCATTTGATTCTTGCCATGATTTGTTATCCAAATTAAAATATTCAATGTAATGGTTAGGTCTCCATAATTTAACCTCATGAAACCATTCAAATAATTAATTAGGATATTAAAAGTAGCAAGAAATGGTTGACTCAGAATAACAGGACTCTGGCCTTTGAGGTTGATCAAGGATTGGGTTTCTAGGATCACAAAGTCTACAGAATAAACAAAGTCCTTAATCTTAGCTAAACATCTTCAACCATTATCATTGGTAGTGTCCTAAAAGATCTATCATTTAACTGTATGATCATTTCAATTTTCTTCATTTCTCTTAGCCCTAGTTGTTGATATACTGAATATGGTAATAAATTAATAATACATTAATGCTGACCCCTGGATCTAGAAAGGCCCTATCAAACTTGGTATTGTCTATGACACATGATATTGTGGGACTTTCTAAATCTTCTTTGTATTTCATAATCAATTGGTTTGTCAGAATAGAGCTAACATTAGCTGCTAGGAAAGCTTTCTTAGGTACTTTAGTTGGTCTTTTCTATCACACAAGTCTTTGAGATATTTGACTTATGTAAGGACTTGTTAGATTGCATCTAACAGGAGAATGTTTACCTTGATCTATCTAAAAACTTCAAGAATTTTCTTTATTTGTGCTGATTCCTTTTTGTTTTTCTACCTATTTGGAAATGGGGCTATAGGCTCTTGGGTGGCCTCAATGGGTGAACTAGTGGAGGACCCAATGTCAAGGTTGGGTCCTTCATAACTCTCTAGTTCTTCAGATTGGCCTTAGTGGTTAGGTGAAATCAAGTAAGAAGATGAGTTCTTCTGAGTCTGATTGACATGATTAGGCATGTCGATGTGATTGTGAAACTTTTTAGCAAATCTTAAGGATATGATAGCATTAACTTGGTTGATCTGGTTAATTTGGTCATCTTGGACTATATGAACGTTTTGAAGGTTTTGATTTTAACTCCTTGGATTGGGTATAGGTTGACTAAGCAGGGTTCCCTTTTCTCTTTCTCCTACCAACGTGGCTAACAGAGTTAACTACAACTCAATTCGTGTTATAACTTATGTGTTGGCAGTTATGTTGATGTTGGTTTGAGAATTGACTTTGAGAAGGGCCTCCACGTCTTTCTCAAGGATACCCAGTCTTCTTTCTGAGTCCTATAGTCCTAGAGGGGGAGGATTATGTTGTGGTCCTACACAATAATTATGTTGTGATCCTAGATTGAGCCTAGAATAATTCAAAATTTATTGAGGTCCTTGGTTAAAATTAGGATTTGTGGCATTCTGACCAAGGTGCCTACTCCATGAGAAATTAGGACGATTTCTCCATCCTAGGTTGTTAGTTGGGGCATACGGATCCTTTCTAGGGCTTTGAAAAGTATCATTTACCTGTTTAAGCTCAAAAGTGGGTTGACCTATGAATGAGGGACATTCCTCCATTACATGACCCATCGTGTGGCTGTGAAGGATTAGACATTTGGAGTACATGAGCTCTTTTTTCTAGTTCTAAGTCATCTAATCTATGGATAATTAAGGCCATTTTAGCTTTAATGGCTAGAGAAGTTTGTACTTGGTGAATACTACTGTGACCATGCCTGGCCAAGGATCCGACGCGGAGTCGCGCTATAGAGAGAAGGCCACAACCATGTCAGGATGGCGAAGGCGCAAGATAGGATAAAATGAAAAAGAAAAGGAGTCGTCACCTAGTCTTTTAAGGGAAAGACAAGGAAAATCACAAACAAACCACAAAAAGATGAATGCATGTGATGCAAATGAAAAGGCCAGATGTCCACAAACCAGAGGATGGGTAAGGATTCCTATTACGCACGGGGAAGGTGTTAGGCACTCCCGTACCCCCGAGAAACTCGATCTTTCTACCTCAATTCGCTTACGAGAGGCTAAATGAATGTTTGCTAAGCCTAGATTGTGCTCTAATCATGCTAATATGAATTCCATGTCAAGACTAAATGGATGTGCAAAATGGTATGCGAAAACTGCGAAGAAATCCACATGAAATATTGTAATCCTGAAAAATGACACGAGAAAGAAAATTACATGAAATGATAAGATTTTTGGCGAGAATAGCTTGAAAAATCATACAGGCCTCAAGAAAGTCAAAAATGAAGCCAACTCAGATCATCGGAATCATAGAAAACATTGCGGAAATCAAGACGGAAAAACTGTAAAGAAGTTGGTGCAAAACAGGTAAATTGTGACATGTAAAGAAATTCACATAAAATGACGACGTTTTTGGAAAGAACGCTTTGAAAACTACACCGATATCAAGAGCATCAAAAATACAACCAATGCAAATCATCAGAATCATGGAAGACATTGCAGAAATCAAGATGGAAAAATTGCGAAGAAGTCCACGTAAAACGATCAAATGGCAATACACGAAGAGAAGCACATAAAATGACATTGTTTTTGGAAAGAACATTCGGGAAAACCATATCAATATCAAAAAGATCAAAAGTAGGGTCAACTCAAGTCATTAGAATCATAGAAAAAGTCGTGAAAATAAAAAAGGAGAAATAATCCGTAAGTGGGCCAATGTAGGCCTTTGGGTTAGTTAGTGTATGCCCTCAGGCAATGAAATCTAAATTAAATCGAAAAAATCAAAATGTAGGAGTAAAAGAAATTCGGTCGAAGGTCGGGTGGAGGATTCTGAAAACGAAATAAGGAACAAATCCACGAAAAATGACATGGGATGCAGGCTCGCTTGAAAAGGATGGGACAATGCAAATGTGATGAAAACAATGGAAAATGCGTGAATATGTACCTAAATGTGTAAAAAGACTAAGGGATGACTTAGACAGAGGTTATGCATGACTTAATGTAAGGACTAACATGCATGTGCATGGATTGTGATATAGGGGCAATTTGGTCATTTCAATGGCTAGATGTGATAAATGCATGTATGAAGATGATGCATGGCCTGAGATATGCCAAAATGTATGCAAAACGTCAAGAAAATGTTATTTGTGAGAAAACATGCAAAGGACAAGGTCTTAAAAACAATAAAATGATGTGAATACAGTAAAGAACAAGTACAAGGACCAAAATGTAAAATTCAAAAAAAAGGGAAAACCTAGATTAAAATACATTCAATGACTTCTATTCCAATGTGCAGATGATGGATCAAATGAAAATGTGGCACTGGGATGTGTGAAAATTGCACCTTGGTGATTTCCTGAAAACTCAAGGTCTAATGTGTAAAATTCACACATAAGTGCAAATGTAATTAAAATATGAAACTAAAGATCAATTCACAGCGTAGATATAATTTTTAAATGAAATCTATAATTAAGTGCAAAATATGAAATGCATAAGTGAAAATATCAAAAATATGTAAAAAAACAATTAAAACCCTAATTGATGGATTTAAAATTAGTCTAAGGGTCTGGATGCAAATTTCCTAAGTTCAAAGAATGTATGCTGTGAATCCAGGGACTTACATGCAAAATTACAAGGCTTAAATGTGATAAAAACTAGACTTTTATGATGATTAGTGTAATTATGAAGTTTCTTAGGGTTAAGATGCAAATTTTACAAAGAAAATTCATTTTTAAAAGTTTTGGAGGCTCAATGCAAACTTCAGGACTTAATTGCAAAGGAAACCTAATCTCAAGGACTTTAACGTGAGAAAATAAGCATTTATAGGATTGAAAATGGAATTAAAACTAAACTAGGTAAAATATGCAATATTTACAAGAATAATAAAAGAAACAAAAGGTTATTTAAAACAACAGGGACTTAAACGTAAATAAAAGGACTAAAAAGTAATGAAAAGAGGACACAAGTGTAAACAATTTAAAACTAAAGGGCCTCAACTAAAAACAACTCCTTCGAAGATCATCGGAAGATCGTCGGCATTTCCACTCTGACGCAACCTCCGGAGACGACCTAGCGGCGATACAGCGATTGGGGGGCTCCGACACCGGCTCAGGAGGATGGAGGGGGGCACGGTGGAGCTTTCCATGGCGGTGGGCAGGATTGGGGAGGTTTGAGATGCCTCCCCCACCTCTGGCTTCGATAAGCGACTGTCGACGCCAGAGAAGACGACGGCGGAGTGGTTGGCTGTGACGCGACGACTGGAGCGGCGCGGTGAGGACCAGAGAAGCTTTAGGGAGGCCTAAGGAGACTCCTCGAGGCATCGGCAAAGACTGGAGTGGCCTGATGTGCTCCTCCCATCCTTTGTTTCGGAAGCAGGCGTTGCGGAGGTAAGCGCAGCGCTCTGGGGCCAAGGACGGCGGCATGGCTACTTGGAGAGATTCCATGTAGCAAGGCGGGGCTTCTGGAGGTGGTCGTGAGTAGCGAGGGCGTTTGGAGGCTTCTAGCTGCTTCTACGGGGAATGATCGGCGGAACTGCGGTGACGACGACGATGTTGTCTGACATGGGGGGCCAACTCGACTCTCTTGAGCCATGGGAGCTCAGGGAGGAGGGAGAGGAAAGAGGGGGAAAGGAAAGAGAGGCCTGTGGAGACCTGTGGCCTCACCGATGGTGGTGAACCCACCACCAGAGGAGAGGAAGAAGACTGACAGGGGTGGAGATCTCCGGTGAAACACGCCAGAGAGCCTCGACTGATCCTAGTGAAGCTAAAAGAGGGAAAAAAAGGAACTAGATGTAGGGGTGGGCACAGTTTGGTTTGGTTCGGTTTGAGACAAAACCACAAACCAAACCATATAATTCAGTTTGAACAATTTTCAAACCGAACCGAACCATTTTATCTATTGAAATCGAACCAAACCAAACCATTCAAAATCAGTTTGGTTCGGTTCGGTTTGTGGTTTAACCATTTAATAAAACTTATAGAAAAAAAATAAAATGTTGATAGTGAAAAATGAAAGAATATAACTAGATATGAGATAAAATGACAATAACCACATCTAATACTGTGAAATTTAAATAGAAATCACGATTCCTAGTAATATGAAATTTTCATGTATCATGTTATGATAGAATTACAGTAGTGAAGCTTATCGACTGCAAGAATCAAATATAAAATAGTCTGGTAAAAGATACATAAGAATGACTAAAAACATTTTTATTTGACTTCTAATAACAATCAGTTAAAAAAACAACTTAGTAAAAGATACATAAGAATGACTATGATTCGAGCTATGGTTCTAAAAGATACATAATTATATTCTTTTAAATATTTAATATACATATTAACATATATAGTTTATATTGGGTTCGGTTTGTTTTGGTTTGGTTAAACTGTCCTTGAAATGGTTTGGTTTGGAGATATTCCAAACTAAACCAAACCACTGAATTTGAAAAACCGAACCAAACTACTAAAAATGGTTTGATTTGGTTCGGTTAACTGGTTTGGACGGTTTGGGTGTCCACCCCTAACTAGATAGAGAATTACCTAGATAGAGCTTCTGTTTTTGCAGGAGAGTGACAGCGGCGGTCCTTGGACGGAGATGCTCCGATGAGAGAGGCTTGGATACTCTGGGATGGAGGAGGTGGTCTGAAGGTCTCCTGGGTTGTTGGCTGTGATTGGGGTTCAAGTCGTTGATGGAAGGAGGACTTGTAGTGGAGGGCTTCGGAGAGGACCTTGCGTTTGTCGGCGGCAAGACTTTTAAACTCGAATGGGCTTCCTTCACGCTGTCGATCCTTATCCAGGGCTTGGACGTCATTGGATCGACGTGAGCTGGAAGGGAAGTCGACCGGAGATCACGGGGGAGGAGAAACAGGTTGAGATTTGGCGTCTGGGATGATGCCGAAAATCAAGGGAGTCATCGGAGATCAGGGGCTTGCTGGAATTATTTTTGATTGTTTCCTAGGTTTGTGATTGATGGATGAAATGGGGTATTGGGCTGAATTTGGGCCTGTGAATTGGACTTTGGGTTTTAAGGTTTTTTATGTTTTGTTTTTAGGGATTTTTAAGGGGTTTTAAGATTTAGGTTTTTAATTAGATTTTATGATTTTAATTAAATTTTTGATTTTGTGTTTTAAGGTTTAATTAATTGGTTTTAAATTAGGGTTTTTTTTTAGGATGTTAATTATTTTAGGGTTTTTAGGATCTAATTAATTGATTAGGGTTTTTAGGGTTTTGTTATTTTAGGGTTTTTGTGATTTAATTAATTTTTTTTAAATTAGGGTTTTTGGGTTTCATTAATTTAGAGTTTTAGGGTTTTGGATTTAAATTAGGGTTTTGGGTTTAATTAATTAGGGTTTTTCTAAATTTAAGTGGATTAAAGTTGTGTTTGAGTTTTAATTTAGATTTAATTAGTTTTTTACTTGACTTAATTAGGGATTTAGTTTAAATTTTCGTTTAATTGGTTTTTATTAGGGTTTTAACTTAGATTTTGACTTCGTTGATTTTGCTTGATTTTTGTTTGAATTAGGGTTCTTTTTAATCAGATTTAATTTTTTAATGGATTTTATTAAATTTACTTGATTAGGGTTTTAATTTGGATTTTAAATGGTTTAAATGGATTTTGACTTTAATTAGGGTTTTCATTTGATTAATTAGGGTTTTAAATGTTTTAAATGGATTTTGACTTTAATTAGGGTTTTTATTTGATTAATTAGGGTTTTCACTTGATTAATTGGATTTTAAGTGGATTCAAGTGGATTTTATTTAATTTTGACTTTAATTGGGGTTTTCATTTGATTAATTGGATTTTAAGTGGATTTTATTTATTTTTGACTTTAATTGGGGTTTTTGTTTGATTAATTTGGATTTTAAGTGTTTTAAATGAATTTTGTTTGGTTTTAATTCTTAATTATTGTTTTTTGCTTTGATTTGGTCAGAGTAGACTAGTGTGGGCCTGTTGGTTTAGGATTTTGGTGGAGTTAGGGTTTAGGTTTGATGGTGGCAACCACAGCATCTTTCCAGAGGAGCCTGCTGTCAAGTGACTTCCAAAATCAAAGTGTCTACAACTACCTTTAGAGGGTGTGGGTTTATCAATTAATTGATCATTTGTACTCTCTTACTACATTGTTTTCTCAGTTCCCCATGGAATTTCCATGCTTCATTCTTATTTTTCTTCAACAATGCTCCTTAACACATAGACTCAAGCATGATCCTAGTTGAAATGTCTAAATCCTTATAAATTATTTAGCATAGTCTCCACTTTTCTATACTATGGTATAGACACTAAACTAATAGATCCTTAAATCTATTAAGATACTTCTAGAAAGACTCACTAATTTGTTGTTTAGACGAATTAATTTCATTTCTAAATTTAATGGTCTTGTGAACAGAATAGTATTTTTTTAGGAATACAGTGTAAAATTAGGCCCAAGTGGTTATTGAATTAGTTGGTAGATTAGAAAATCATTTTTTAGCATTGTCTTTAAATGCAAAAGGAATAAATCTTAACTGAACTGCATCATCAGACAACTACTGTAACTTCATCATACTACACACTTCCTCAAATTCATTGATAAACCAAGTGTCTTTAGATTCTAGACCTGTAAACCTAGGCAATTGGCTAATATACTTGGATTTGAGTTCAAAAGTGTTGCTATTGGCATTTGGAAGTTTAATGTAAGATAGTTGTGCAGTTCTTATTGGATAACATTTGGCTTATTAGGTTAGAGGTAGATTGTGTATTTCATTAGTCATTTTAGATTCTTTAGGTTCAACATGGATTAGACGATATGTTGAATCACGAATCGACACTCACATGCACATGTGAGACTCTCTTTTTTTCCTTTTTTTAAATAAAAAATAAAATAAAATACAATGAAAATAGAAAAGAAGAAAAGATGGGAAAATAAGAACCAATTATATGAGGAGATTAAAAATAAAGGAGAAAGATGCCTAATCTAATCACACAAGTCACACAGATCCTAATTCTATGGTTGACCTAAAATCTAGATAGCTCCTAATTTTTAAGTTAACCTTTGAGATTTTCAAATCAAAATTCCCTAACCTAATTCGCCAAATCAGTGGAGGAAAGTGGGAGGCTCCCCGTGCATGAGCAATAGACTTAATTAAATAACCACCTGTCTTTTAAGGCTTAACCATGTGAATTACTTTATCTAGACACCAAGTAGGAAAATAATTTTAAATTTGGAGTCACTCTTAGACTCTCTTATTCTATTGAGCTAGAATTCTAATGGTCAATGTCTACTTAATTTTAGTAAGACTTAGGTCAATACTTGATGCTTTCTTTTATTGTTTGTTGGCTAAGAAAGTGTGATGAAATCCCTATCTTATCTTGTACTATATGTTTTACTCTTAGGTACTTTGAAATGATATACAATAAACAATTATGCTCAGACAAGTTGTTTTTTCTACTAACTATACTTTAAAATGTTAGAAATCAAGTCGGAGAACATGTACATTTTCTTCTAGCAATCTTCAAAAGAATATAACAAAAATAGAGGTCTTACTCTAATTGTAGGCTTAGATGATGAATGCCCTAAAAAGTAGGTTTCTATCTTGTTATGAAATGTTTTATTTGGTTCAAGTTGAGGGTTGATTTAAATTAGTGATCGAGAAAAATCCAAAAATCGTAGCAAAATATAAACCCTAAAACAAGATTCTAGAAAAATTCAAAAATATTTGAAAGTAAAATATAAAAAGAAATTTCTAACCTAGGTGCCCAAGAGGTGTCGAAAGTGCAAATTGGTGCTTGAGAGGTGTTATGGTTTCTAAGAGATGGAAATTTTTGCTTCCCTCTCTTCTAGATCTTCAACTATAGTTCCTAAAAAGAAAGAAAACAAAGTAAATGCCCTTATTTTTCTTATTTTTTTGAGAAAAATGGAAAGAGAAATAACTTACAATAATCAATGTTATAAAACCCTGTTCCCCGGCAATGACACCAAAAACTTGATGTGTATGTTTTAATTAACCGCAAGTACATGACATACAAAGTAGCATGCCAGCAAGTAGGGTCAATCATACATAGAAAAGTGTTTCAAAAATAAAGATTAATTATCAATTATTGAAAAGGATTTGAAAGAGTTGATGTGAAAAAAAATATCTAAAACTAGACTATTAAAATGTAATGAAATCAATTAAAATATATCTAAGGTTTCGAATGCATTTATGTGAAATTGAGAATGCATGGTCATATTTATTCCCTTCTTCTTTATTGATCTAAATAATTTGATTCAACAGATTTTATCCTAACAAGCATAATTTATATATTAGATATTATAGAATATCAAGTCAAACAATAAAAACACACAAACTAAATGAAATGAAATGAAATATAAAGAACTGTGATTATACACACGACCTTCAAATAATTCTTCCCAAAGTATAGACTAAAAAGATGATATCAATATTGATTTATCAAAGTTTATTGATTTCATGAGTGATCTATGTAATATACATCTAGTCTACATAATCATGGCATTAAATACAAAGAGAAAGAGAGGCACAATCATACATTCCAATTCACATAAACTTAATCTTTATCCTAGAACTAATGATTTAGCCAAGCATGATAATAAAAACCATTGCAATAAAAGATGAAGAAGGAGAAATGTAAGACATAATTAAGAGGAAAAATGAACGTGTATTAATAGAAACTAAGTTTACACTAGAGAAACTTGTAGATCTCCTAAAATACAAGAAAGGAAAAGAGTCTAAGCCTAAAGGATGGAAGATGATCCCATAGATCTACATAAGGGGTCCTTTTATAGACTTACAAGGACTTACTTACATCGAAGACAAATCTGAGTACAATATTTGATTTTTAATTTTAAATACAAGATATTTATAACTAAAGATCGTAATGTCCGAAGAATGAGTCAAAAATATTCTCATGGGCGTCTAGGAGTTGTCAATTGTGCAAATAGGTGTCTAGGAGACGTCCATGTCAGTTGGAATGATGTCTAATTTGGTCAATTTGTTAGCAGGTATTTTTTCCCAAATTAATGCACATGGAAATGTACATTTGATTTCTTGACAAAGCTCTAGAAATTTTCATGCAAAAATCTCTTCTTTTCTAGCATATTTATTCTTTTTCCCGTATTTTTTCTAAATTCATTCTAAGCCTCCAAATTCCTACAAAATTTATACAAAACACCTTAAGTAGCATTATTTATATACATTAATTAATACATATGAGAATAAAATATGTATAAATTATGAGTTAATCATTCCACAACCTGCTAGTAGATCATTTGGATATCGAGTCTGAGTAAAATAATGAGAGTTATTGTGTTGTTGAACCTCCATTCCTCGGGAAAAAAACCTAAGGAACCTAAATCCTAGCAATCAAATATATGATAGTGAGGCTGAATAAGTGCTTCTACAAGAGAACTATGATTACCAATGATAATAAGATCATCAACGTAGATCAATACTCGAATTGTTGAACTCCCTTGCCTTTTGATAAATAATGAAGGATCGAATTTGCTACTAATAAATCCTAGTTGTGGTAAGAATGGATGAAGTCTTTGAAGCCCAGCTCGTGGAGCATGTTTTAGGCCATACAGAGTTCTATGTAACTTGCATACATGTTGTGGAAAGTGAGGATCAACATAGCTCAAGGGTTGTTTCATATAAACATCCTTCGATTGATAGCCTTGTAAGAAGGCATTCTTGATGTCTAGTCGACAAAGTTTCCATTGAAGAGTGATGGCCAATGAGAGAATAACTCTTATGGTTGTATATTTGACAATGGGGCGAAAGTTTCTTCATAATCAAGGCCATGAAGTTGATGATAGCCCTTAACTACCAATCATGCCTTATGCCTCTTATTAGTACCATTAACATGTCTTTGACTTTATATATTCACTTTGAACTAACCACATTCTTGGTATAAGATGGTGACACGAGTCTAAGCATTATTATAAAGTGGAACACTAAATTCCTCATCTATTATTTGTCGCCATTGTGGGTAAAGTTTAGCTTGAGTGAAACTGGTTGGCTCAAAGTAAATGTTATCTTTGGTATTGGTTATCATAGCATGAGAAATAGGATTAGTGTGCCGATAAATATCAGATAATGTCTGATATCTAACAGGAGTATCAAATGGAGGAATATTATCAGGACTACATTCTTGTGGGTTTAAAGAAGAGGAAGATATGGTGTTAGACAATGGTGGATCAGTGGGAGGCATAGGATGATGTGAAGAAGGAGTAGTATTGTTAGAAAATAGTCCATGTGGTACACATAAATTTAGAATTAGAGTTTGGAAAAGTGGAGGTCTAGAGGAAGAAGAGGTAGTAGTAGTAGAAGGCATAGGTTACTTAAACGGAAAATAACTTTCATGGAATGTAACATGTCAAGAAATAAAATACTTACTAGTAGGAATGTGTAGGTACCTGTAGTCATGATGATTTTGTTCATACCCAAGGAAAACACACGATATGGATTTTGGTTCGAACTTGTTTTTAGCATAATAAGTAAATAATGGATAACACAAGCAACCAAAGATCTTGAGTATTTGTAGATCTGGAGGGAGTTGATAGAGTCTTTGAAATGAAGAGAGGCCATGAAGAACAGGAGTAGAGAGACAATTGATAAGAAAGCATGATGTATGAATGACATCAACCTAGTTAATTGTTGGTACACCAAAATGAAATAAAAGACATCGAGCAACATCTAATAGATGCTGATGCTTTCTTTTAACGATGTCATTTTACTAGGCAGTATATGGAAAGATAAGTTTATGTATGATGCCATGATTATCAAGAAAAGAAGAAAAGTGACGATTACAAAATTCTGTGCCATTGTTTGTAAGAATGGATTTGATAGTAATAAACAAATAGTTTTTCATTTGTGTTTTGAACTTGATGAAAGTATGGAAAACATCAGATTTATTGAATAAAGGGAAAACCCACGTAAAATGTGAATACTCATCTACAATTGTAAGAAAATATCTACAACCATATGAGACAACTGATGAAGAACCTTAGAGATCAATATGAAGCACTTGTAGAGGTTGCTTAGCTTGATGACTTCTTGGTTAAAAGGGAAGACGAGTTGCCTTGCCAAGAGGACAAGTGTAACATTTTCTTGAATCTGGAGTAGAAGATTGACAAGGATTGATGTGACCATGGCGAAGGTTGTTGTGAGGGATGGATGTGGATTGGTGTCTAAGACATATATGCCTGTAACACCCGTAAAATTCATTTTGTAATTATTTACATTTTATGATTTTTTTTCCTGGACGGGTGTTACTGTTCCTAGGCCCGTTGTGTGGTTTTGTGCTTTTGGGCTTGGGCCTCGTGGGTTTCCCCCTACATCCTTCCTTCTCCTTCCCCTTCTTCCTTTCCACTCGTCTCCCCTACCTCCTCTGTTTTCCCCCTACATCGTGCGCGAGTCGAGAGAGAGGAAGAGGTCGAGGGAGCGAAGCGGAGGGCTGTGTTTGCTCGTGGTGGTGCGCGGAGCTCGCGTGCTATGCCCCGTGGCCGGTGTTCGCCGGAGTCGGGTGGAGATCGTCGGAGGCGTTTCCAGGTATGCATCTCCACTTCGAGTAATAGAGAGCATGAAATTGGTAGAAAATGCTAGGATTGCATGAAATCTAGGTAGATTTCCCTTCCTAGAATTTATTGTGTATTTATGGAGCATTTATTGGCATTTATGGCGAATGGTGTGTTTTGGATCCTTTTGACCCTTCTGCCTTTGTGATTTTGTATCTTGATGCATAGTGAATGGATTTTAGTTTTGTTTGTTGGGTTTTGGAGTAGACTCAAGGTTCTACAACATGTGTTTTATGGAAGATTTTTGGTGTTTGTTTAGTGGGTCCGATCGGAGGTCCCAGTTGGGGCGATTTCAGACGATAGGGTTTGGACCGTTTTCTGGTTTCGTAGAAATCGGCATACTGAATGGAAACGACATACTGAATCAGGGGATTTCGGCATACCGATTTCGCTCGGAATACCATTTTTTTGTCATTTTAGGTCCTCTAGTCGAGTTTCGGTTATCCGTTTTTGGACGGTATACCGAATTTAGCCTGAGTGTTGACCGTTGACTTGATTCGGTCGACCGATCCAGATCGGCCCATCGAACCAGGGGTTTTTGGCATACCGATTTCTGGGCCCAAACAGGTTTATTAGAATGTGTTTTCGATGGCTTTTTGGATGTCGTGTTTTGTCCCTATGAGCTGGGATTGTGGGCCATCAGTAGTGGTCCCTTGGGACATCTGATGCGCCGTTTTGCCGAGGTTTTGGAAGAGTTTTCAAAAGATATGAAATGGTTTGAAAAATGGATTTCAAGGAAATGGTTTGCCTGGTTTGGAAAATGATTTCCTGGTCTTCTGTGTGCGGGCTGAGGCAGCGTGGGACTATGTCGTCAGGACCAGGGAATGTGGCGACATTTTAGGGTGGTCGAGCGCGATGTCCCCTGTTGAGGTCGGGGGCCGAGAAGCCTAAGGCTGAGGGGCGTCGGGTCTTGGAGGTATGAGACTCCTTGACTGTCGTCTCGAGGCTAGGATTGTGGTGTCTTGTGGTATGACGGGGAGGTATGATACTCCTGCTGTCGCTGTGTGCACTGAGGCTCGGGTGTGGAGGTATGACACTCCCTCCTGAGTACCGTGTGTGGAGGACGTCGTGAGGAGGCGTATCCTGTGGTGGCCAGTGCAGGTGGGACATGTGCCCCGTAGTTGGTTGCGTCTTGAGAGACAGGACAGCCTTCCCAGGGAGGGGATGGCTTCTGAGGGTTTCCTTAGGAAGGGGAATCGCGGTACGGTGAACGCTCCTCCACAGGGTGGCCATCACCGTGGCAGTGTAGAACGCTGGGGTCACTTCTCAATGGACTGCGTGTGGCCAGAGTTAGGTTGCCTGGCGCCAGGCTTCCTGACTCACTGTGTGTGGTTTTGGCCATTGAGGGCCTTTACTTATGGCTTTGGGCTAGTAGAGCCCTGGTTTGTGGTTTTGGCCAGTGTGGGCCTGATTTCTGAGGCTTTGAGGAAATGGTTTGCGAAAGGAATTTAAAAGGAAAATAGATTATGGTTTTGTTTTCCGCGGTTTTCGTGGGGTGCGTACTGGGTGACTTTGGTCACTCATGCATTTTCTTTGTGGTTTTGGTTTGCAGGTGCAGACATGCGATTGGCTTAGCGTAGTGCATATAGTCTGAAGTCTGCTAGCCGCACATACAGGTTCTTGGTAGTTAGATATTTACTGTTTACCTTTAATTTTTTCATAATTTAATTTGTTTAAATTATTGAGGAAAATTTGAGACGTGACAATGCCACACCTTATTTGAAGTAGTTGCAGAATAACATATTCTAGCAGGGGAGGATGAAAATGAAATGTAATACATTCCATCTTTAGAACTAGGCTCATTTAGAATTATTTCGTTAGTCAGTTTGTCCTTCACACAAAATCCATGATCATCAAGATTAAAATAACAATGATTGTTTTTTTCTAAAATTGTGAAACTGAAAGAAGGTTTTTAGTAAGAAAAGGAACATGGAGGCTATTTAGAAAGATAGAGATTATTGGACAACATGGTTGAGGTAGAATGACGAACAAGGAGGGACGAGCCATTACCCACAATGATTGACTTTGTACCTGCAGATGATTGGGCATTTTGTATGTTGGAGAGATGAGGAATTATGTGTCGATTGGCTCTAGAATCAACACACCAAGTCTGATGATCATTTGCCATAGACATAGTAGCAAGAGGTTCCACTAAGGATTCAGTGTTGTATGCAGAATTTCCTCTCTCTAAACAAACATGTGCTGTGTGGCTAGGATGGTTGCAAATTTGGCAAGACATGTGGAAGGTATCCATCGAAGAAGGAATTAGCAAGAGAGGTGCAAGATACCAAGGATTGAAAGAACCACGTCCACTATAAGGGAAGTCATGTCCACGGCCACCTCGTCCTCCTCGGTTAGAACCATGGCCATCGCAAAAGCCATGTCCTCCATGATGGCCACCATGACCACCAAAGTAGATGGAGAAGCTTGAGTAGTTAGAGTGGTCGAGGGAATAGAGGAGAGAGTTTAGCCTTGAGTTGATCTTCTTGAAGAAGAAGAAGATCATAAAACTCGTTGAAGTTCGTCGGTGACCAGAAGTTTAAAGATGTAAGAAATTCTTCGAAGTCTGGACCGAGACCATCAATGATGAACTCGACTAGTTTGGAGTCAGGTATAGGAGACCCAATAAAGGCTAAAGATTTAGAGAGAGACTCAGCTTAAATGAGATACTCGTCCATGGATTGAGAATCGATCTTCTTGAGAGAATGGATCTTGTCCCGGAGAGATCAGATGTGTTTTCTTGACACTGACGACAACCTCTTCCTCAACAACTCCCTAGTTTCCAGTGCCGAGGAGCAACTTAGAAGAATCATTTTGACGATTGGAGCTGCTCGAATCCAAGAGAGAACTAGTCGATCCACCTTCTTCCAAGAGAGATACAACGGTGAGGTGGCTTCCGATGGAGTAAACTTAAGGGATATGACATAAAGAAGGTCGTGGATTGCAAGAACACCTAGGAATTGAGATCTCCAGCACAAATAAGAGGATTTATCCATCGAAGACGTGAAGTGGTAAGAGATGTTGAAGGTGTTAGGGAGAGACATGAAGTCGGGGGTGATCATTGGAGATAAGCCATCACCGGAATCCATGGAGGATCTCTTCGCAACTGATATCATTAAAGAACACAATGCAAGAAGAAGAAAAGTGAGAAGCAGCAACTGAATGTTTCGTCCGTGTTAATCTCATACAAAGAACCCATTACACAGGCTTTTATACAGTAGCATACAACCGACCTTTACAAAACCATTATACCACTGAATCTTAGGATCTTAACAACATATAACAAACATAATTTTTACATAATCTCTTCACCCCACCGTTGTCGCTGTAATGGCCTCGTCGCCACCACCTTTGCTATTGCCATCGACGTTGTTGTCACCACAATGTTGCTGTCGCCGTTAGCACCGTCGTCGTCTTGCTATTGTTGTGATCACCGCCTCGACGAGGCCGTCATCAACATGAGCGGAAGAGGAGAGACACACCCATTTGAGTGAGGAGATAGATGGGGGAAAAACACACTCGAAGACTTCTCTAGCAAAATCCAAGTGATCCAAACTGTAATACATAATTCCGATAAAAAGTTTGATTTTTGATCAAAAATATTCTTTACCCAACGTAGATCCAAACAAACCTTCAGAAAAATAATAGAAGATCTCTCAAGCAGAAAACAGAATCATATGTTCCGACATTTAGCGATCAGAAAACTGAAGTACGTACTATGTCCCGTGCTAATAATAATATATGGAAAGAAATCTGTCTAGTCACCATTTGGAAGCGAAATTTATATGATTTTCACTGGTTGTTGAAATATTCACTTCGCTTTAGTTGCACAGTTGCTGTCTGCCGGTGGCAATGAGAGGTCTCTGAGCCCCACAATTTACAACATGCAACCGACTAGTATGCCCCTTTCAAATTTTAATAGCATACCCCCACAAGGCCACAAATTTCTCCCCTTCCACTAAGAGCGAAATAATTTGACGAATAATTTAGAGCTAATTATACAGGTTTGGACTTTGTTGCACAAATCTACTTCTCTCTCTCTCTCAACTTTTGCTAGGACAACTGATGAGGAAGGGAGGAAGCATATCTGCATATATGCAAATAAAGTTAAACGAATCCTTGTGATTTTTTGTCCTTTTCTGTCTCTTAATTGTTTGTTAAAATGAACATGCCCATCAACTTATTAATAGGGATGTGCATCTAAATAGTTCAAATTGATTAACCGAACATTTATTAGGGATTAGGGATGTCACTTTCTAGTATAATATATAGTACAAAAGAGAAAAAAAAGGTATCAATATCTTATTATTTCTATATATTTTATTAAATACTTAAACCACAAACTGAACTGAATTATGACAGTTGAGACACTCCTTAGATATCTAGTCCCTATTAATTACTATAACTAGTAATGGCAAATCTACTCATAAATTGATTTACAAACCAAAAAAACACAAAATAGTTCATTTGTGTGTATACATTTTATTATGTCATAGTACTAAATATCTCCAACCGCAAGGGGTGCCATACAACGCTCTTTAAGAAGAAAATGTTATGATTAAAATTAAATTTTAATGGTCATAATGTATTTTCCACTTTAGTTAATTAACTTTTTTTTTTAGATAATGTAATATTTGGGAAAACTCTCAAACAAGTAAAAGTTAAAGAGAATACACTATTCAATAATATCATAATTGAAAAAATATGTTGTTATATATTTTTTTCTTCTCCAGTTGTTAGATGTATAATTCCATATAATAGCTCTTAAAATTCTAAACAAATTTCTAGATTCTTTGTTTAGAAACTTCATTTTCAAATCCAATTTCTTATGTCACTTCATATGTAAATTACTTACATCACTATGTATCTAAGCAGATGAATATATATACTCACAAGAAGAGTTGGATGTGATAAAACGATTCAATAAACTTTCCTACGTAGATATTTTGAAAAAAGAAAAAGACGTAAACGGCAAAAGAAGATATTTTTGTGGAAGATCAAGACAATTTAAAACATATCATTTGAAGATTGAAGATTGGAAATAAAGTGTATTTGAGTTTATGTAAATGTAATTTATTGTATTTTAGGAACTTATAATAATTTCCTAAATATCCTTATGGTGCCTTAGAAAAATAACCATAGTCTCAAAACCAATAATTTATTGAAAACATTCTTTATTAGGTTAAAACAGGATATTTTGGTAAACTGAATAATTTCGGTGTATTGAAATCTAAGCTTACAAAGGTTTAGAACTGAGAACTAATTCGACATACTGAATTGCTCATCTATTTTGAACAATTATGAGTCATTCGGTCGACCGAACTATTTCGACATACCGAATCAGTAATCATTAGAAAAAAAATCTATTTTGAACAATTATGAGTCATTCGGTCGACCGAACTATTTCGACATACCGAATCAGTAATCATTAGAAAAAAAATCTATTTTGAACTATTATGAGTCATTCGGTCGACCAAACTATTTCGACATACCGAATCAGTAGTTGTAGACACCCCGATTTTGAAGTCACTTAGCAGCAGGCTCCTCCGGATGATGCTCTGGTTGCGACCACCAAAACCCTAGCCTACATAAACCCAATCAGACCCCCCAATAACCCACCTGACCCAATTAAACCTGAAATACAACAAATCAACCTAAGCCCACTTAATCTAGTCAAAATCCACTTAAAAATCCAACAAAAATCCTAATTTAACAAATAAAACCCTAAAACCACAAAACCCAATTAAAATCCACC
>JAMKQA010034305.1:0-24810 GCA_024699735.1 Posidonia australis | reverse complement strand
AATATAATTCAAATTAGGATGAAACCTTAACACATAGTAGATTATATTATAGATTAACTAATTATATAATTAGATTTTATTTTAAAAAACAAAAAACTAAAAAAAATGGGGTGCCTACAGGAAAATTTTCCTATAGGCACCTACACAAACCATTTCCTGTATTTTCAAATCAAACTTTATTCAAACGATTTAAAAAAAATGTAAGGACCTAATTGTAAGAAAAAAGGACCTACTTGCAAGAAAATAAGGACCTAAATGTAATAAAACAAAAAGCTTAGAAATTATTTAAAAGAAAATTTATTTTTTATTTTTTTTAAAGAAAAGGCATCGACGACCGTTGGCGACGGAACTCCGCTGTCAACGACCGCCGGGGATGCTCCTCCAGAGCATCCCAAAGCCTGATCAGAGATCAAGAGGCACAATGGGCAAGAGGAAAAGAGAAGGAGATGATCCAGCGGTCTAGATCACGGCTTTGACGGTCGGAAGAGGCCACCTGTCCCCCTCACCGTCGATGCATCCCCGGCGACGGCGTCGAGGAAGGAGAAAGCTCTAAAGGCCACAGCGCGGTAGTCCAAGGCTCCTGGAGGCATGGGAATGTGACAAGGATCGTTTCCTCTCCATCAGGGACCAAAATGGAAGAAGATCGTGCGAAGTTGGGTTCCACCTATCGTCGCCGTCGTCTTCTCCGGCGAGCGAGGTTGCAAGGATGATCGAAGGTCTGAATCGCGATTCTGGAACCTTAGGAGCGTTGGTGGAGCACCGAAGATCATTCCTTGGGGGTCGGAGCTGTGTTGCGATGTGTGAGGCATCCTGTTGCATTTCACTGTACATCGTCTTCCCTGGCGATGGTGACGGAATGGCCTCGATGGCGTGTGGCTCTTGGAGGCTGGACAGAGGCTCGAAATGGTGCGCCAAGGGTCGGACAAGCAGGAGGAAGACCAAGGGGAGAAGATTGAACACCTTGGGGCACGAATCGAGCTCTAGATTCGTACCCCCACCTAGGTCGCCGAAAAACGGCGCCATTGTGGCTCAAAAACTCAATTCCAGCCAGGAGAACCCTATGGCATGAATGGAATTGAACAGGGGAAGTAGACGGAGTCCTAGGAGATCTTTTCTAACATAAATTGTAGTCAGTGAAAGGCCTACCTAGTCTAGCAGTAGAGTTGACTGCCGGAGCTCGCCGGAGATGGTTGAAAACTCCAATTTCTCTCCTCCACGAGCTTCCTCCTTGCTCCAGGATTGCTCTGGTTGTTCTGGTTGGGAGAAAAAGCTTTGGGAAGCTCTTCTCTCAATTTTCCAAAAGTTCCCTTTTCACTTGCAAATAGGGCTATTTATAGGCTTCCAAATGGCTTGGTTGGTTGTTAGGGTTAGAGTGGAAGGTGGTTAAGGTGGTTAAGAAGAGGAGGGAAGTGGTTAAGGTGGTTGGAGTGAAGTGGGAAATGGTTAAGGTGGTTAAGAAGAGTGTAGGAAGTGGTTAAGGTGGTTGGAGTGAAGTGGGAAGTGGTTCAGTTTGTTGGAGTGAAGTGGGAAGTAGTTAAGTTTGTTGGGGTTTGACTTATGGCTTATGGTTTGACTTATGGTTTTGGGTTTGACTTAGGATTTGACCTAGGTTTAGGGTTTGGATTAGGGTTTTGAATTTAATTTAGGTCTTAACCTAGGGTTTAAGGTTTGGATTAGGGTTTCACCTAGGTTTTAGGGTTTATTTAGGGTTTTATGGTTTTGTTTAGTTTTATTAGTGTTTATCTAGGGTTTTATGGTTTTGTTTAGTTTTTTAGGGTTTTTCTAGGGTTTCATCGTTTTTTTTTGTATTTTAGGGTTTTTCTAGGGTTTTATGGTTTTGTTTTGTACTTTAGGGTTTTTAGGGCATTCCTAGGGTTTTGTTAGAGTTTTATTTGGTTTTTTTAAGGTTTTTTAGAATCCTGTTAGGGTTTGGTCCATTTGCAAGCATATTGGGGTGTCTACACCGAGACACCCAGGTTTCATATCCTTAGGCCCAGCTTACACTGTCTCATCGCCCAGCCTACATCATCGCAAATCATGGCAACTACGGTTGTATCTGACAATTGGTTTCATACAAGATTACCAACACCAAACCTCGTGTATCCGTATCGATTACCATGATCGTACTTAACAATTGGTTCCATTGGAGTCTCATACTCTTACCAAATTGCCGACACCAAACCCACATGGCTCTATAACACATAGCCTTTCTCTTTTCAAAACATATGGGTTTTCTTTTCAAAACCATATTCCATTTCACATTTCACACATCATTTCATCCAATGGGTCTCAAGTCCAAAAACCACATCAAATCACTTATTCTCATTTTTCATTAGGTCTCACGCCCAAAATCACATAAGACCATGCATTCTCATTTTCATTGTGTCTCGTGCCTAAAACCACACAAAATCATCATTTAATCACAATCAAATCATTCCACATATCTATCTCATTTATGTGGATTACCATTCCAAACACATGCTTAAATCATCATTAAAACATCCCTTTTATCCTCATTGGGAAACATCTTATATTTTGGCCAGGGTCTTGTTTCGATATGTCAAAAATAATCCCTAATTCGGCTGACCAAAATCATTCAATTATCCAAACCAACGATAGATTTCTTTTCCCATGTCAAAACTGTGGATCAAATCTCCCGTCGATCGTCCAAATTTCCCTGATCCGATTACTGAAATCATCTAGTCGTCCGAACCAACGACTCTGGGGACCCATTGCACAGCAACAAATCGGCATACCAAACCATTTCAGCATGCTGATTTCTACTATTTCAGAAAACGACCTACACTTCTGGTTGTCTCTTTTCACCATTGGGAGTGAGCGACGGACCTACCAAAACACAAGCAAAAATCTCGAGATAAACATGGGGTGTACACACTCAGGTCTACTTCAAAACCCCTCAAACCATTTCCAAATCCATCTAGCATGCTTCTCAAAATAAAATCATAAAGGCATGAAACACATTTCATATACACTATAACTTGCATTAGAATTTTAACCAAAAACCCACTAAAATCACATCCCATTAGCGTGATCTCTACACATTCACATCATTCATCTTATTCGTGCATTACTATTATTTTTCCATGATTTATCATGCTTTAATCATATTTTTATGCATATTAACACATTTCCTAAAACAAAGGAATAGAGGAAGAAAAGGCTCGCGTACCTTTTATGGCACTCCGACGACTCCAAGCCTCCTCACTACACACCTCCGATGAGCTCCCTCCCTCCTCGACCATTGACGAGGTAGCCTCCATCGATGGACCACACCCCACTCTCTCTCTCTCTCTCGGCCCACAGTTTCCTCTTGTAACACCCATAAAATTCATTTTGTAATTATTTACATTTTATGAATTTTATTCCTAGACGGGTGTTACTGTTCCGAGGCCTATTGTGTGCTTTTGTGCTTTTGGGCTTGGGCCTCATAGGCTGGCTTCTATTTGCGTGTCCCTATGCGTGGTTGGTACTTTGCATTATGGCATTGTGCGTGTGGGACCAAGTGTGGGTCCATGTTGGGCCCAGGTGTGGGTCCGTGTTGGGCCTAGGTGTGGGTCCGTGTGGGGCCCATGTTGTGGGCCGGTGGTTGAGGCTTGCAGTTGGCCTCTTGGTTGTGGTGGGTGGTTGGGTTCGTGCGGTGGTTGGCGAGGCTGGCAGTTGAGGGGGAAGGTTGGCGTGCACACGACCACCTACTCCTTCTGCGTGGCTTTTTAAGCCGGAAACCTCCGCCATGCACGACCTAAGCCTCCTTCTCTTCCCCGCGCATTCCCTCTGTCCCGAGCACACCACCTCCCTTTTCCTTTCCTCCCCTCAATTTCCCCTCCCCTTCTCCTACCATCTCACCCCACCTCCGTTCCCGTCTCTCTCTCTCACTCTCCCTCCCCTATTTCTCTCCTTCCCGCAACCTCCTCTCTACTCGGTGTGCTTGAGTGCCGGCAATGGTGTGTGGTGGCTCATGGTGGTGCGTGGAGCTTGAATGGAGCACTCCCATGGCCGTGGTTGCGTCGTGGTCGCCGGAGTTGGCTAGAGAATCGTTGGAGTTCATTTTCTGGTACGTATCCCCACTTTAATGTGTAGAAATCATGTAAAATGTTAGAAATGCCTAGGATGCATGTAATCTAGGCAAAATTTAATGTTTTAGAATTTTTTGGGGATTTATTATGGCATTTATGGATATTTATGCCGGTTGGTGTGTTTTGGGTCCTTTTGACCCTTCTGCCTTTGTGATTTTGTATCTTGATGCATGGTGAATGGATTTCAGTTTTGTTTGTTGGGTTTTGGAGTAGACTTGAGGGTCTACATTTTATGTTTTATGCAAGATTTTTGGTGTTTGTTCAAGGGATCCGATCAGAGGTCTCAGTTGAGACGATTTTGGATAGTAGGGTTTGGGCCGTTTTCTGTTTCTCGCAGAATTCGGCATACCGAACTATTTCGGTATGTCGTTTCTCTGTCAGATTAGATCCTCTGGTCGAAATTCAATCGTTTGATTTTGGACGGTCGATCGAATCAGTGGATTTCGGTAGACCAAACCATTTTCGGTATACCGAATTCAGCCTAAGTGTTGATCGTTGACCTGATTCGGTCGATCGATCTAGATTGGCCTACCTAACCAGGGATTTTCGGCATACCGATCTTGTTTTTGGCATGCTGAATCTAGGCCCAAATATGTTTGTCAAATCTGATTTCCGAGGGTTTTCCGAATTTGGTCTGTTTTGTCCCACCAATATGAGATTGTGGGTCATCAGTGGTGGTCCCTCGGGACACCTGATACGCCATTTGCCAAGACTTTGGAAGAATTTTCAATGATATGAAAATGGTTTTGAAAGTGGATTTCAAAGAGATAGTTGGCCTGTTTTGGAAAATGGTTTTCCTAGTTTTCTGTGTGTGGGTGGAGATAGTGTGGGACCGTACCGTCTGGACTAGGGAATGTGACAACATTCTCGGGTGGTCGAGCGAGACACCCTGGTTGAGGTAGGGTGCCAAGATACCTAAGGCTGAGGGACGTCATGTCCTTGTGGCATGAGACTTTTTGCTGTCGTCTCGAGGCTAGGGTTGTGGTCCATGGGTTGAGGTGTCTTATGGCATGACGAGGAGGTATGATACTCCTGTTGTCGCTGTGAGCATTGAGGCTCGGGTGTTGTCGGGTGTGGAGGTATGACACTCTCTTCTAAGCACTGTGTGTGGAGGACGCCATGAGGAGGCGGACCCCGTAGTGGCCAGTGTGGGTGGGACACATGCCCCGTAGCTGGTAGCATCCTGAGAGACAGGACAACCTACCCAGGGAGGGGTTGGCTTTTGAGGGTTCTCCAGAGAGGGAAAATCATGGGACGGTAAACACTCCAACACAAGGTGGCCATCACCGTGGCAGTGCAGAACGTTGTGGTAGCTCCTCGGTGGACTACGTGTAGCCAGAGTTTGGTTGCCTAGCGCTGGACTTCCCGACTTACTGTGTGTGGTTTTGGCCATTGAGGGCCTTTGCTTGTGGTTTTGGCCGGTGTGGACCTGGATTGTGAGATTTTGAGAAAATGGTTTGCAAAATGAATTTAAAAGGAAAATAGATTATAGTTTTGTTTTCAGTTGTTTTCTTCGGGTGCGTACTAGGTGACTTTTGTCACTCATGCCTTTTCCTCGTGTTTTGGTTTGCAGGTGCAAGCATGCAGAGGGTTAGCGTAGTGCATATAGTTTGTAGTCTCCTAGCCACACACACAGGTTCCTGGTAGTTAGATATTTTTCTGTTAGCTTTTATTTTCCGTAATTTAATTTGTTTTAAATTAATGTGGAAAATGTGGGGCGTTACACCTCTAGTCTCCAGCTCACCACTGATGCCCCTCCCTCCTCATCCTCCCTTTCTCTTATAGCCCCACCTCCTCCTCTAATCTCGTCAGTCGTTGCCCAACCACACTTGTGACGAAGAGGATGGGACGAGCATGGGCCAACTATGGGGGCACGGGTGGTGAAGTAAGAAAGAAAGAAGAGGAAGAAGACACATGAGTGGGATTGTGCTCTCTTTGACCAAGGTCCATCCTCGGTCCCACACACACAGGTACCACACTAGAACCCACACAACTAGGGGAGCACACAAACTCAACCACACAGAGAGAAAGAAACCTCAACAAACACCAAAATATCTGATTATCTATCAATAAACCATTTATTCAAATATGACAAATAAGTCATGGTTTACAACAAAAAATGGATAATTGAGCCCAATTGTTACAACCTACCCCCCTTACAAGAATTTTCGTCCCTGAAATTCATCTATGGTAAAACAAGTAGGGGTATTTTCTCTGGATGTCTACCTCACGCTCCCAGGTAGCCTCCTCTATACCATGGTATTGCCACTAAACCAACACCAATGGAATCACATTGTTCTTGAGGACTTGCTCTTTCCTATCTAGTATTTGAACTACACTCTCTGTCTTGGGCAGGTCCTCTTGCACCTCTTCTGGCTGCACTAGTATCACTAAGGATGCATCGACCAAGCACTTCCTCCGCATGGACACATAGAAGATGCTGTGCACACTAGCCATCTCTAGAGGTAGATCTAATATGTATGCTACCTCACCAACCATTTTTGTAATGTGGTACAGTCCGATATATTTGGGGCTCAACTTAGCTCTCTTCCCAAACCACATTATTCATTTGGTTGGTGACACCTTCAAGAAAATGAGGTCTCCCACCTCGAATTCCAAAGGTCTTTGCCTCTTATCTGCATAGCACTTTTGCTGACTCTTGGTAGTCAACTACCTCTTCTTGATCAAGTCCACCTTACCCTTGTACTGTTGTACGATCTCAAGGCCAACAAGCTGTTTCTTACCCACCTCACTCCAGCGAGTGGGTGTCCTACAAGGTTTGTCATACAAAGCCACATATGGTACCATCCTAATACTAGTGTGATAATTGTTGTTATTTGAAAACTCTATCAGAGGCAAATGATCCTCCCAACTACCACCAAAATCTAAAGCACAAGCCCTCAACATGTCCTCTAGTGTCTGAATGGTCTTCTCCGTCTGTCCATCTGTCTGGGGATGAAAAGCAGTACTAAAACTCAACACAATACCAAAAGCCTCCTGCAATGCTCCCTAAAACCTCGACGTAAGCCTCGTATCTCTATCAAACACTATAGACACTGACACACCATATAGTCTAACAATCTCTGCAACATACAACTCTGCCAACTATGTCAAGGGAAGATTCACTCTCATTGGCAAGAAATGTGTCAATTTCGTGAGGCGATTCACGATCACCCAAACTGTATCATTCTTTCTTCGGGTCCTAGGCAAACCCGTAACAAAGTCCATCGACACATTCTCCCACTTCCAAACTAGAATGTTCAGAAGCTGCAAGGTCCTTCTGGGCTTCTAGTTCTCAATCTTCACCATCTGGTAGGTTGCACATCTCACCACATACTCAGCAATTTCTCTCTTCATTCTAGGCCACCAAAAATTCCTTTTCAGGTCCTTGTACATCTTGGTGCTTCCTAGATGAATAGTATACCTAGAGCAATGGGCTTTATCAAGTAGACTATTCTTGATTTTCAAAACACGAGGAATGTACAACCTCAAGTCGTACCTCAACCCACCATCTACCCTAACTAGGAAGTGAGGTGCCTCTCCCCCCTCCAACTTCTACCATGTCTCTGGCATAAAGGGATCCATTTGCTAAGCAGCATCAATCGTCTCAATCATTCTGTAGTAAACAAATAGGTTGGCCAACGAAACACTGGTAGCTCCTTGAGGGTGTCTCCAAGTTTTGCACTCCACTAATCCTTCCAACAATTTCCATTCTTGGATCATCAGGCTAGCCATCACATGAGTGTGCCTACTTATGGCATCTATAACCATATTTTCTTTCCCTGGATGGTATGACAAGTTGAAATCATAATCCTTGAGATACTCCACCCAGTGCCTCTGCCTCAGGTATAGGTCTTTTTGAGTGAAGATATACTTCAGACTCTTGTGATCTATATATACCTTACACTGCTCATGTTGCAGATAGTGCCTACACCTTGGCTGAATCTACTTTAATATCTTCTCTTGATATGATGTGACCAAGGAAAGACACCGCTTCCAATCAAAACTTGCACTTGGAGAACTTGGCATAAAGATGATGCCGCCTTAGTGTCTCCAACACTGTCCTCAAGTGCCTCTGGTGGGTCTAAATATCTCGAAGATATACCAGGACATCATCCACAAAGAGGACCACAAACTAGTCTAAATAGGACCTGAGTACCCTATTCATCAAGTCCATGAAGCCAATCGGTGCATTTGTCAACCCGAATGGCATAACTAGGAATGCATAATGTCCATAATGGGTACGAAAGGCTATCTTCTGCACATCTAGCTCCTAGATCCATAGCTGACAGTACCCAAATCTCAAGTCTATCTTGGAAAACACAAATGCTCCTTGCAGCTAATCAAACAAATCATCGATCCTGAGCAGTGGATACTTGTTCTTGACAGTGATCTGGTTCAACATTCAGTAGTCTATGCAGAGCCGAAGTGAACTGTCCTTATTCTTGACGAACAGTATTGATGCTCCCCATGGTGATACACTGAGATGAATAAATCCCTTGTCCATCAATTCCTATAGCTGATTTTGGAGCTCTCTTAACTTAGCAGGTGTCATTCTGTATGGAGCCTTCGAAATGGAACTTGATTTTGGCACCAGATCAATTACAAATTCTACTTCCCTGTATGGTGGCATACTAGCTAACTCCTCTGGGAATACATCAAGATACTCCTGTACCACTGGTAAATCTTGAACTCCGACCACAGGTGAAGTAGAAACAGTCACACAGGCCATGTAGCCTACATAGCCCCTCGCCAACTGACGATAGGCCTTGATTGCAGATATCACATTCCTGGCCTCACCTAGTCTGGTACCTTGTAGAACGCACCAGCCTCGGCCTAGACACTCTGCCAGAACTCTTCTCTTGGCACAATCAATCATGGTTGAATGCTATGCCAACCAATCCATCCTTAGGATAACATCAGAATCCTGCATGTCTTTCAAGATCAAACTGGCCTAAAAATTACTGTCTCCCAACTTAAAATTAACCGGTCTCAGATATCTCCATGTTAGACTATGCTCTCCCAATGGAGTGACTACATACAAGTGGAATGCCAACATAACTAGCCTGGTCCCAATTTAAGTAGTAAACGACTTCAAGACGAAAGAAAATGAATTCCCAAAGTTGAATAAGACTCAAGTCATCCAATCAGCTACAAGAAAAGATCCTAACATCAACACACCAAAACATAACCATAATCGTAATCATAGTCATTAATACAAAAAATGGTGCTGATTATACATAGGATCCATTATTACAAGACGAGGTTCAACTCACAAGGCCACACGAATCCTTACCTTCTACAACATCTCCTGATGGACCAGCATCTGGGGCAGTAATAGAGAATACTCTACCCTTAGTTGGCTGACGAAGTACATCTTTACTAGCTTCGACGGATTGGGACAGTCTTTCTAACAATGTCAAGACTTCCCACAATTATAGCATACTACACTGTCAAGGCTTCTCTATCGGTGCCAACACTATGCTGCTATGTGCCTCTTCTTACCACAGACATGCAAGGTCCTGCCTTCAAGCTACTGCTCGAATCAGTCTAGCTGAAACCAACACTTTCCTCTCTACCAGATGCAGATCACTCTTTCCTTTCTTTCCGGAGTTCTCCAATCTCCCAAAACTTGACACCCTAGAAACAGAAGGCTGTGAGGTGAACTTCTTCCCCTTGTTTCTCTTAGGGTATTCCTCCTGAAACAATCTGCGTTCATCCTCGTAGCGGGCTACTAGCTCAATGGCATCCACCAAGGTCTGGCATCTAAAACCAATAACTCTAGATCTAAATATTGGATTTAGCCCCTCAATAAATCTCTTAGCTCGGTTCTTCTCGGTAACCACGACCTGTGAGAACTACCCAGTAGAAGAAAGTCACCTCATACTCAGCCATAGTCATCTTTCTCTACTTGAGGTTTTGGAAGTCTCTAACTAACTTGTCCCTCTCATGCTTAGAGAAAAACCTCTCATAAAACACCTCCCAGAAATCCTTCCAAGAAATCATCAACTGGTCGACATTCAGGAACTTAGTGCGATGCATGGCCCTCCACCACTAGTCGGTAGTACCCTTAAGCTGGAAAGTGGCTAATCTAACCCACTTATCAGTTGGGCACTCAATTCCTTCTAGGATCTTCTCTACCTCTTGGAACTAAGTCTCGCAATATTCTTGCTTGCCGCACCTATCTAGAGTTGGCACACTCAGCTAGCGGAACTACCTGATCCATGGGTCTCCTTTTGCCTCACCCTTGCTACTGCCATCAAAGGACTGGGCGAAACCTCGCATCATTTTGCCAAACTCTAGCCGCATGCCCCTCTAAGCATTGCCCTCCTCCACCTCTGAGTCGGGCATAGGGGTCTTGCCGTGACCACAGCCTCTACACGACATCCTCCTGCCACCACAAACAAACAACAAACAAAGTCAAGTGTAAGACTTTCCACATGTGCAGTCCCATGGAGCCAATAGCCTAGACATCACCAAGCCGGTGCATTGGGTGTAACCTAGACTCTGATACCACTTTGTAACACCCCTGCGCCAAAGGTGCTACCTAAGCTACAGTATCATAATAAATTACAAGCATAATTAAAATAATTGAAGCTACCTATGGCTGACAACCCATATGTGGGGCTAGTGGCTCCAAGACTCAAGCACCAGAACTAAACTGCACTCCAACGTGCACCTAAAAACCAAAAGCATAGGCAAACAAAACACACATGAGTGACATCTAAGTCACTCAGTATGCGCCCCACACACAAAAAAATATGATAAAACAGCCAGAAAACACAAATCTCGTTTAGTACAAAATGTGGCTTTAAACACATTTCAATTCATCATTTCTTTTTCAAATATTTGGAATCTCTATCCAAAACTATGATCTTTCAAAATCATTTTCTTTCTCAAATTTCATGCATTTTTAAACCTTTTATGTCTCTCGAGAAATCCATATTCTCGACTAGATCCAACCCAAAGCCACAAGGCCTCACAAGACTCAAAACAAAACTACACATTGGCTGGTAACTAGCTTAAACCACAATTTTTAATGTATTGCTAGAATCTAGTTAAAACCTCAAGACAAAACACTAAGCCTGATTCTAGCGCAAAACCACACAATTCACATTCATTTTCATTAATGTTACCGTGATCAGAGATAACTAGGCACACAAGTAGTCGAGGAGGACACCATTTCCCCTGTTGTACTGCATTACTACGGTGAAACTCCCCGTGCGGGATAAAACTGCCTTGGCCAACAGGCCTCCATATTTATTTAGTTGCATGGGGACACATCTTTTCCTGACATCCCATCGATGACCCAAACACCCAGGTTCTTATACTCAGGCCCACCCTACACCATCTCATCGATGATCCAGACACCCAGGTTTCATATCCCTAGGCCCAACCTACACCGTCTTATCATGGCTCAGACACCTAGGTTTCATATCCCTAAGCCTAGCCTGCACTATCTCATCAATGACATGGACACCCACGTTTCATATCCGTAGGCCCAGTCTACACTATCTCATATCTTGGCAACCACGATCGTATCTGATAATTGGTTTCATACAAGATTACCGACACCAAACCTCGTGTATTCGTATCGACGACCACGATCGCACCTAACAATTGGTTCCATTGGAGTCTCATACTCCTACCAAATTACCGACACCAAACCCACATGGCTCTGTAACACATAGCCTTTCTCTTTTCAAAACATATGGGTTTTCTTTTCAAAACCATATTCCATTTCACATTTCACACATCATTTCATCCAATGGATCTCAAGCCCAAAAACCACATCAAATCACTTATTCTTGTTTTTCATTGTGTCTCATGCCTAAAATCACATAAGACCATGCATTCTCAATTTCATTGGGTCTCATGCCCAAAGCCACACAAAATCATCATTTAATCACAATCAAATCATTCTACATATTCTATCTCATTTATGTGGATTACCATTCCAAACACATGCCTAAATCATCATTAAAACATCCCTTTAATCCTCATTGGGAAACATTTATATTTGGGCCAAGGTCCTATTTTGGTACGTCGAAAATAAACAGTCAACCGAACTTGGGGTTTGACCCCCAAAATGATACCTCGAAATCTCTTTCGGTCATCCAAAATCATCCGATCGTTCAAACCAACGATAGATTTCTTTTCCCATGTCAAAACAATGGACCGAATCTCTCGTCGGTCGTCCTTATTTCTTTGATCCGATGAACCAAAATCATATGGTCGTCTGAACCAGTGGCTTAGGGGATCCTTTGCACAGGAACAAATCGACATACCAAACCATTTTGGCATGCTGGGATTTTTACGATTTCAGAAATTAACCCACACTTCTACCTATCTTTTCTCCCCATTGGGAGTGAGCGGTGGACCTAACAAAACACATGCAAAAAACTTGAGATAAACATGGAGTGTACACACTCCAGTCTACTTCAAAACCCCTCAAACCATTTCCAAATCCATCAAGCATGCTTCTCAAAATAAAAACACAAAGGCATGAAACACTTTTCATATACACTATAGCATGCATTCGAATTTTAACTGAAAACCCACTAAAATAACATCCCATTAGCATGATCTCTACACATTCACATCATTCATTTCATTCGTGCATTACTACAATTTTTCCAAGATTTATCATGCTTTAATTATATTTCTATGCATATTAACCCATTTCCTAAAACAGAGGAACGGAGGAAGAAAGGGGTCACGTACCTCTTACGGCACTCTGATGACTCCAAGTCTCCTCACAACACACCTCCAGTGAGCTCCAGCCCTCCTCGACCTCCAAAGATGTAACACCAGTAAAATTCATTCTGTAATTATTTATATTTTATGAATTTTATTCTTGGACGGGTGTTACTGTTCCGAGGCCTGTTGTGTGGTTTTGTACTTTTAGGCTTAGGCCTCGTGGGTCGATTTCTTTTTGCGTGTTCCTGTGCGTGGTTGGCACTGTGCATTGTGGCACTGTGCGTGTGGGGCCCAGGTGTGGGTCCGTGTGGGGCCCAAGTGTGGAGTCTGCGTGGGGCCCGCGTTTGTGGGCCGTTGGTTGTGGCTGGTGGTTGGGCGGAGTGGTTGGTTGTTCATGCGCTGTGCCGGTGGCTGAGACGTGCAGGTGAGCACGCCCCCAGCTACTGCATGCGTAGGCTTTATAAGCCGCACCGCACTCTTCTGTCTTTCATCGCCATTTTCTCCTTCTTTCTTCTTCTTTCCTCCCCTCCTCAGGCGCGTTTCTTCTCCTCCCCACCCTCCTTTCCTTCTCTTCCTCCGTACTCTTCCTCCTCCACCCCCTTCTCCATTTTCCCCTTCTCCTTCCACCTGTCTCCCCTGTTTCTTCTTCTCGCATGTCGACGAAGAGAGAGAGAGAGAGAGGGAGCGCAGCGGAGGGTTGTGGTGGCCCGGGGCGGTGTATGGTGCATGGGTGGAGTGTCCCCGAGGCCGTGGGGTGGCTGCGGGAGTGCATGTTCGTCGGAGATCGTCGGAGGTCGTTTCAAGTACGTAACCGCAATTTAATGTGTAGAAATCATGTAAAATGGTAGAAATGCTTAGGATGCATGTAATTTAGGCTAGAGTTATTGTTTTAGAATTTGTTTGAGAATTTATTGTGGCATTTATGGATATTTATGGTGGTGATTGTGTTTTAAGTAGTTTTGACCCTTCATGCCTTTGTGATTTTATATCTTGATGCATGGTGAATGGATTTTAGTTTTGTTTGTTGGGATTTGGAGTAGACTTGAGGATCTACATCTTATGTTTTATGCAAGATTTTTGGTGTTTGTTTAGTGGGTTCGATTAGAGGTCCTAGTTGGGGCGATTTCGAATGATAGGGTTTGGGTTGTTTTCTGTTTTTTGTAGAATTCGGCATACCGAATAATTTCGGTATGCCATTTTTTTGTCAGTTTAAGTCCTCTGGTCAAAATTCAAACGTCCACTTTTGGACGGTAGCCCGAATCAGGAGATTTCTGTCGACCGAACTAGTTTCAATATACCAAATTTGGCCTGAGTGTTGACCGTTGGCCTGATTCTTTGACCGATCCAGATCGGTCTATTGAACCAGCGATTTTCGGCGTACTGGACCTATTTTCCGACATGCCGATTCTAGGCCCAAATATATTTTTAAAAAAAGTGTTTTCCAAGGGCTTCCAGGATTGCTGTGTTTTGTCCCATTGAGAGGGACTATGGGGCCGTCAGTGGTGGTCTCCTAGGACCCCTGACGCGCCAATTTGCCGAGGTTTTGAAAGAATTTTTCAAAGATATGAAAATGGATTTGGAAATGGATTTCAAAGAGATAGTTAGCCTGTTTTGGAAAATGCTTTCTTGGTTTTTTGTGTGCGCGTCGAGACAGTGTGAGACCATGTCGTCGAGACCAGGGAATGTGATGACATTCTCGGGTAGTCGGTCGCGACTCCCTGGTTGAGGTCGGAGGCCGAGATACCTGATGCTGAGGGGCATCGGGTCTTGGAGGTATGAGACTCCTTAACTGTCATCTCAAGGCTAGGCTTGTGGTCAACGGGTTGAGGTGTCTTGTGGCATGACGGGGAGGTATGATACTCCTGTTGTCGCTGTGAGAACTGAGGCTTGGGTGTCATCAGGTGTGGAGGTATGACACTCCCTCTTGAGCACCATGTGTGGAGGATGCCGTGAGGAGGCGAACCCTGTGGTGTCTAGTGCGGGTGGGACACGTGCTCCGTAGCTGGTAGCGTCTTGAGAGACAGGACAGCCTTCCCAAGGAGGGGTTGGCTTTGTGAGGGTTCTCTAGGTGGGAGAATCGCGGGATGGTGGTTGGCTCCTGCACAGGGTGGCACATCATGGCATTGCAGAATGCCGCGGTCGCTTTTCGACGGACAGCGTGTGGCCAGAGTTAGGTTGCCTAGCACCGAGCTTCCCTACTCACTGTGTGTGGTTTTGGCCATTGAGAGCCTTTGCTTGTGGTTTTGGGCTAGTAGAGCCTCAGTTGTGGTTTTGGCCGATATGGGCCTGGTTTATGAGGTATTGGGAAATGGTGTACGAAATGAATTTAAAAGGAAAGTTGATTACAGTTTCGTTTTCTATGGTTTTCTTTAGGGTGCGTACTGGATGACTCCTGTCACTCATACGTTTTTCCTCGTGTTTTTGGTTTGTAGGTGCAAGCATGCAGAGAGTTAGCGTAATGCATATAGTTTGGAGTCTCCTAGCCGCACACACAGGTTCCTAGTAGTTAGATATTTACTGTTTAGCTTTAATTTTCCCATAATTTAATTGTTTTAAATTATTGTGGAAAATTCGGGGCGTGACAGTTTTTGGTATCAAAGCTCCAGGTTCACTAAGTTGCACTACACCTAAGGTGTCCAGTCTAAAGACTCCATAGGTTTTACATGAAGCGTAGAGTCTGCACCTGATTTTCGCCATGGTTTTCTAGTTGTTGCTTTGTTTGTGGTCCAGGTACTTTGCCTTTCTCCTGCAGGATGCCTCCTCGTGGTCGTAAGGGCAAGGCCCCTGTCAAGGAGACCGAGTCCTAAGAGGACGTAGGTGGATGGAAGGCAGTTCGTGCGGAACTGAGGAGTTTAGCACACGAGATCTCTCACGTGTTCAGTAAGAGTAGTGCCAGTGAACCGTCGGGTGACCCATGGCTGAACCAGTTCACGAAGCTTCGTCTGTCGTCGTTCAAGGGCAAGGTCGGTGTTGAGGAGAGAAAGGCCTAGTTGGAGAAGGTGGTGAAGATGTTGGAGAGCATGGCGTGCCCAGAGAAGCATTGGGTGCGGCTAGCGACCTACCTGTTGGATGGTGAAGTAGATAGGTGGTGGAAGTCTGTGAGGTGGTTGAAGTTCCTGGACTAAGTCATTGTTAGCATCCAATGGAAGGATTTCAAGGCGGCCTTCTATGACAAGTTTTTTCCCGCTCATGTGAAGGAGCAGCTTCACTGAGATTTCTGGAGTCTGGAGTAGGGCACGATGTCGGTGCTCGAGTATGAGACTGAGTTCACCAGGCTGGAATGCATTGCTCCTGCCTATGAGTCTGAGGAGGAGTGGGCGTAGAGGTTTTTGGATGACTTGAACCCTAGCCTATGGGTGAAGGTGATGGGCTGTAGGTGCCACATTGTGGAGAACATGGTTGGGATGGCTTACCGCTTCAAGGCGGAGTATCAAAAGTTTCTAAAGAGTCGTCCCAAAGGGAAGGGTAAGTCTTCTTTTACCTCCTGATTCTCTTTCTCCGATCCTCCAAGTGTTGGTAGTTTGGGTAGCCCTGAGAAGAAGCAAAAGGCGAGGTCCAGTGTTTCCTCTGTGGTACGGTGGAGTTTTGCTGGTGGTAGTGGAGCTGGCCTCAGTCAGATAGGGTCCAGTGCTCCTGGTGGGAATCAATGCTTCAACTGTGATCAGGTGAGCCACATCGCTGTATACTGTCCCCAACCTAGGCAGACTCCAATCTTGGTGGTGTACTATAATTGTGGGAAGGCAGGACACGTTTAGAGATCTTGTCTGGAATCGCCTAAGAAGGTAGGAAACGCACCACAGCAGCCGACTAGTGGACGAGTGTTCACCATCGTAGCTCCAGGCACTAGGTCTTCAGGAGATATTGTTGAGGGTAAGGATGACTAGTTGGTTCTGTAACCCTCTGAGATATGTTGTAATCTCCTTGTAATCTAGACATCTGCTTGATTGTATGGATGTGTGGTGTTGTTTCATTTGGCCATCAGGTTCTTTTATTGTGGCTGGTCGGATGGCCAAAGTGTTGTTTGACTCAGGGAGTTCTTTCTCCTTTATCTCAGAGTCCTTGGTGGCAGAGTTGGGAGAGAGACCAGCTAGATTGACCTTTCATCTCAGCGTGGTGACGTCGTTGGGAAAGCACAATTTAGCATGGAGGTATCTACGGTCTATCGACTTGACGCCGAATGGCAGAGAGTTCGATGCTAGCCTGATCGTGATGGACATGTAGGAGTACGATGTGATACTCGGTATGGATTGGTTGGCACAGCAATCCGCTTTGATCGAGTGTGCTCAGAGAAGAGTTTATTTTGGGTCTCCTGAGGATAGGTCTTTCTTTGTGCAAGGTGGGCGTCAGGATGAGCCTAAGCTTGTCATTTCAGCTATGAAGGCTTATAAGTCTTTGGTCTGGGGTTGCGTGGGGTATCTAGCCAGTATAGTTACCTCCTCTTCCCCTGAGTTGGGGGTTCACAACATCTCTGTGGTGTGTGAATATCCCGACGTTTTCCTTGACGATTTGCCTGGTATGCCACCTCACAAAGAAGTAGAGTTCTCGATCAATCTGATCCCCAGTTTTGCTGTTGTGTCAAAGCCTCCTTATCACTTGGCACTAGCATAATTGCGAGAGCTCAAGACTCAATTGCAGGAGTTGCTTGACAAGGGGTTTATCAAGCCAAGTGTGTCTCCGTGGGGAGCGCCTGTCTTGTTCGTCCGTAAGAAGGATGGTTCGCTCAGATTGTGTATAGATTATCGAATGTTGAACCAGATCACGGTGAAGAACAAGTATCCCCTGCCCCACATTGATGACCTGTTCAACCAGTTGCAGTCTACATTGGTGTTCTCGAAGATTGATATGAGGTCAGGGTATCACCAGTTGAGGATACGAGACTCAGACATTCACAAGACTACCTTCTAGAAGCGATACAGGCATTATGAGTTCACAGTCATGCCTTTCGGCTTGACTAATGCACCAGCTACGTTCATGGATCTGATGAACAGGATTTTCAGAACTTTTCTGAACCAGTTCATCGTGGTTTTTGTTGATGACATACTGGTCTATTCTCCTGACGTTGAGACTCACACATTGCACCTGAGGGCAGTTTTGGATACTCTAAGGCATCATCAGTTGTACGCCAAATTATCCGAGTGTGAGTTCTGGCTGAGCGAAGTCATGTTCCTTGGCCATTTAATTTCTGGAGAAGGCATTAGAGTGGATCCTGCCAAGGTCGAGGCAGTGAGTAGTTGGGAGCGACCCAGGACTGTGTCAGAGATTAGGAGTTTCTTGGGTCTGGCAAGCTATTATAGGAGGTTTATCAGGGATTTCTCCTCCATAGCCATGCCTTTGACAGAGTTGACCAGGAAGGGAGTTCCTTTTTGCTAGGACCAGAATTGTGAAGGACTATGATTTCAGCCTGTCCTACCATCCTAATAAGGCCAACGTAGTCGCCGATGCCCTGAGTCGGTGTACGCACGTGATGGCGAGCCTGATGGTCAAGGAGTTGACCATGTTGAAGGATTTGGTGAGCTGCAGGCCGAAGCGGCAAGCTCGAGGAACGGTTGGTGCCTAGGTGGCCAACCTGTCTATCCGCCCTAAGCTGTTAGAGTTTATTGTCGCCTGTCAGCAGCTGGATCTGTTTGTTCAGGCTATGTTTGAGAAGTTGGAGGCTGGTGGAGAACCTCATTTCTCTGTTGGGGCATATAGAGAGTTGAGGTATGATATTGGCCTGTATGTGCCCCAGAATGAGGAGGCCAGGCAGAGGTTGCTAGATGAAGCGCATCGGTCTAGGTACACTATTCACCCTAGCAGTACGAAGATGTACGAAGACCTGAAGCGGAATTTTTGGTGGCCTGGCATGAAGAGAGATGTTGCTGGCCATGTGGCAAGGTGTACTACCTGCCAGTTGGTCAAGGCAGAGCACCAGAGACCTAGAGGGACCTTGTAGTCGTTGTTTATTCCTATGTGGAAGTGGGAGCACATCTCGATGGACTTCTTGACTGGTTTGCCACGGATTTAGAGGAAGAATGACACCTTGTGGGTGATCGTGGACCGCTAACCAAGTCTGCTCACTTCCTAGCCATTCGGGTGAAGCTTCCGATGCAAGGCCTGGCGATGAGGTGGTGAGGTTGCATGGTGTTCTGGTGTCCATCGTGTCGAACAGAGACACGAGGTTCACCTCAAGGTTCTAGAAGACTCTACAGGAGGCCTTTGGCACTGTGCTCAACTATAGCATAGCATTTCATCCTCAATCGGATGGTCAGACAGAGAGGACTATCGAGACACTAGAGAATATGCTCAGAGCATGTGCCTTAGACTTTCAAGGGAGTTGGGAGGACCATCTGCCGCTGATTAGGTTCGCCTACAATAATAGTTGTCACTCGAGCATCGGGATGGCGTCGTACGAAACTTTGTACGGTAGGCCATGCAGATCGTCGGTTTGCTGGAGTGAAGTGGGCGAGCATCAGTTGATTGGTCTAGAGCTTGAGCAGCTGTATGCAGACAAGGTGGATTTGATCCGCAGCAGGCTGTTGGCTGCACAGAGTCGGTAGAAGAGCTATGCCGACAGGAGGTGAAGACCGCTGGAGTTTCTGGTGGGAGACTATGTGTTCCTGAAGGTGTCGCCGACCAAGGGTGTCATGAGGTTTGGGAAGCATGGCAAGCTGAGTCCTCGTTGTATTGGCCCGTACCAGATCACCTAGAGGATCGGTGAAGTTGCTTATCGGTTGGATCTACCACTAGAGATGTTGTCCGTGCACGACGTGTTCCATGTCTCCATGCTGAGGAAGTGCCTGGCTGATGTTTCTCATGTGATCCCATTTCAGCCAGATGGGCTCTAGGAAGATCTATCCTTTGTGGAGGATGCCGTCGAGATTGTGGACCGTGAGCAGGTGCTGTGGAATAAGGTGATTCCACTGGTTTTGGTGCAGTGGCGGCATCATGGGAATGTGGGAATGTAAGGAAGCCATCCTAACCCAGTGCCCGTAATTTTTCGCCTAGTGATTTCGAGGGCGAAATCTTATTTTAAAGGGGTTAGGATGTAACACCCATAAAATTCATTTTGTAATTATTTACATTTTATGAATTTTATTCTTGGACGAGTGTTACTGTTCCAAGGCCCATTGTGTGGTTTTGTGCTTTTGGGCTTGGGCCTCGTGGGTCGGTTTCTTTTTGCGTGTTCCTGTACGTGGTTTGCACAGTGCATTGTGGCACTGTGCGTGTGGGGCCTGGGTGTGGGTCTGTGTGGGGCCCAGGTGTGGAGTCTGCGTGGGGCCCACGTTCATGGGCCGTTGGTTGTGGCTGGTGGTTGGGCGGAGTGGTTGGTTGTTCATGCGATGTGCCGATGGCTGAGACGTGCAAGTGAGCACGCCCCCAGCTACTGCGTGGATAGGCTTTATAAGTTGCATCGCACTCCTCTGCCATTCATCGCCGTTTTCTCCTTCTTTCTTCTTCTTTCCTCCCCTCATCAGGCACGTTTCTTGTCCTCCCCACCCTCCTTTCCTTCTCTTCCTCCTCCACCCCCTTTCTCCTTTTCCCCTTCTCCTTCCACCTGTCTCCCTTGTTTCTTCTTCACGCGTGACGACGGAGAGAGAGAGAGAGAGAGGGAGCGCAGCGAAGGGTTGTGGTGGCTCACGGCGGTGCGTGGAGCTTGGGTGGAGCGTCCCTGAGGCCATGGGGTGGTTGTGGGCGTGTGTGGTCACCGGAGTTCGCCGAAGTCGGCCGGAGATCGTCGGAGGTTGTTTCAGGTACGTAACCCTAATTTAATGTGTAGAAATCAAGTAAAATGGTAGAAATGCCTAGGATGCATGTAATCTAGGCTAAATTTATTGTTTTAGATTTTTTTTGAGAATTTATTGTGGCATTTATGGATATTTATGGCGATGATTGTGTTTTGGGTCGTTTTAACCATTCTGCCTATGTGATTTTATATCTTGATGCATGGTGAATGGATTTTAGTTTTGTTTGTTGGGATTTGGTGTAGACTCTAGGGTCTACATCTTATGTTTATGCAAGATTTCTGGAGTTTGTTTAGGGGGTCTGATCAGAGGTCCCAGTTGGGGCGATTTTGGACGATAGGGTTTGGGTCGTCTTCTGTTTTTTGTAGAATTCGGCGTACCGAACCATTTCGGTATGCCGTTTTTCTGTCAGTTTAGGTCCTCTGGTAGAAATTCGATCGCCCGAATCAAGAGATTTTGGTCGACTGAACTAGTTTCGGTATACCGAATTTGGCCTGAGTGTTGACCGTTGGCCTGATTCGGTCGATCGATCCAGATTGGTGTACTGAACCAAGGATTTTCGGCTTACCGGACCTGTTTTCCGGAGTGCCGATTCTAGGCATAATATGTTTTAAAAAAAAAAGTGTTTTCCAAGGGCTTCCTGGATTACTGTGTTTTGTCCCATTGAGAGGGACTGTGGGGTTGTCAGTGGTTGTCTCTTGGGACCCCTGATGCGCTAATTTGCCGAGGTTTTGAAAGAATTTTTTAAGGATATGAAAATGGATTTCAAAGAGATAGTTAGTCTGTTTTGGAAAATGTTTTCCTGGTTTTCTGTGTGCGGGCCGAGACAGTGTGGGATCGTGTCGTCGGGACCAGGGAATGTGATGACATTCTAAGGTGATCGGGTGCAACTCCCTGGTTGAGGTCGAGGGCCGAGATACCTGAAGTTGAGGGGAGTCGGGTCCTGGAGGTATGAGACTCCTTGACTGTCGTCTCAAGGCTAGGGCAGTGGTCTGCAGGTTGCGGTGACTTGTGGCATGATAGGGAGGTAAGATACTCGTATTGTAGCTGTGAGCACTGAGGCTCGGGTGTCGTCGGGTGTGGAGGTATGACACTCCCTCCTGAGCACCATGTGTGGAGGACGCCGTGAGGAGGCAGACCGTGTGGTGGCCAGTGTGGGTGGGACACGTGCTCTGTAGCTGGTAGCGTCCTGAGAGACAGGATAGCCTTCCCAAGGAGGGGTTGGCTTTGTGAGGGTTCTCCAGGTGAGAGAATCATGGGACGGTGGTTGGATCCTGCACTGGGTGGCACACCGTGGTAGTGTAGAACGCCGTGGTCGCTATTCGGCGGACTGCGTATGGCCAAAGTTAGGTTGCCTAGCGTCGGGCTTCTCGACTCATTGTGTGTGGTTTTGGCCATTGAGAGTCTTTGCTTGTGGTTTTGGGCTAGTAGAGCCCCGGTTGTGGTTTTGGCCGGTGTGGGCCTAGTTTATGAGGTTTTGAGAAATGGTTTGCGAAATGAATTTAAAAGGAAAGTTGATTATAGTTTTGTTTTCCGTGGTTTTCCTTAGGGTGTGTACTGGGTGACTCCTGTTACTCATATGTTTTTCCTCGTATTTTTGGTTTGCAGCTGTAGGCATGCAGAGAGTTAGCGTAATGCATATAGTTTGGAGTCTCCTAGCCGCACACACAGGTTCCTGGTAGTTAGATATTTACTGTTTAGCTTTAATTTTTTCGTAATTTAATTGTTTTAAATTATTGTGAAAAATGTGAGATAGCCTCCACAGCACACCACACCCCACTCTCTCTCTCTCTCTCGGCCCACGTTCTCCTCTGGTCTCCAGCTCGCCACTAATGCCCCTCCCTCCTCATCCTCCCTTCCTCTTATAGCCCCACCTCCTCCTATAATCCCATCAGTCATTGCCCAACCACACTGGCAACGAAGAGGACAGGACGAGCACGAGCCAACTGTGGGGGCACAGGTGGTGAAGGAAGAAAGAAAGACGAGGAAGAAGAAAACGCGTGAGTGGAACTATGCTCCCTTTGACCAAGGTCCAACCAGGGTCCCACAAACATGAGTACCACACCAGAAGCCACACAACCAGGGGAACACACAAACTAAGCCACACAGAGAGAAAGAGACCACAACAAACACCAAAATATCTGATTATCCATCAATAAACCATTTACTCAAATATTACAAATAAGTCATGGTTTACGATAAAAATGAATAATCGAACCCAAGTGTTACAGGTATCTTCTCATTTATCTAGTTCCTCATCTAATTTAGGATTCATAAGTCCATCAAGTTGAGTCAATTTGTGCATGGCAGTTTGGGTTAGGAATCATACACATCACTTAGTTAGTTTAGAGCTCAACCTACATGATTGTCTTAAAAGTGATATTAAAGATACAAAGATGGATGTAATAATCAATCAATAATCCTTTCAAGATGGATGCTACCCCGTTAGAACAACCCAACCTTCATGCATTAGAATATCTACACTTAATGGGAATTTTGAGCTTAAGGCCCACTACATTAGCATGTTGCCAAAATTTAATTGAGAAAGAGATGCCTATCGTTTTGTTACAGAGTTTGAGGAAGTATATGCAATGATCAAGCTACAATAGTTATCTCATGATGCAATTAAATTGAAATTCATATTATTTGCACTTAAGAATGGGGCAAAGAAATAGTTATATAGTCTCCCCCATCGATTCAATAAGCACATGGAATGATTTTGTGAAAGTCTTCTTCAAGAGATATTTTCCACATCATAAGACTCAACAACTTAGAAAAGAAATTAATAGATTTAAGCAAGTAGATTTTGAACCATCTTGGAAATACCAAGAGAGGTTTAAGGATCTACTAGTTCAATGCCTACATCATGGGATCAAAATGTGGAGATTGTGTCAAAGTATTTACGAAGAGATAAATTATTCTTCTAAGACATAGTTGGAGCCAATGTGTTAAGGGAATTTCATAGGAAAAAGTGAAGAAGAGGCTTGGGCATTTTTAGAAGAGATAGTTGAGAAAACAGTTCAGTGGAAAATCACTAGTGATAATGTTACACCTTCTAAAGGCAAGTATGTAATAGAAACATCTATTGCGGATTAAATCAGCAAAAATAACCATCTTGGTACATAGGATTGAAGTCCTTAAGCATCAAAATAGTGCCCTTGTCAGTTAAGTTTCTCAATCAAACCCTATTTGCACTAGATGCCAAGCATCTGTTTATCTTGTTGAAGAGTGTTCATTCATGAGCCCAATAATTAATGAGCCTGAGTAAGTCAACGTGACCTATCAAAGGCAAAGTCATGGTCCTTACGCTTCCACCTACAATCCTGGGTGGAGGAACCATCCAAATTTTTCAAGAACCCAAGGACCACATCAAAATGGGTCCAATCTGAATCTAGTATGTCCTAGTCAGCCTAGACCTTATTATAATCAGGGTCCACAAGTTAATCTACCTTTTCACCCACCAAGCATTGAAGATAAAAAGATCAATTCTTTAGAAAAGAGTCTAGAAACGTTTGTTAGGGCCACACACAACTTCATGAGTTCCACGGATTAGTCTCTCACAGCTAATACCTACGCCATGGTTCGTCTAAAGATGCAGATGGCTTAGCTATTAGCCACTATAGGAGAGAGAGAGAGAAAGGAAAGTTTCCAAGCCAACCTATGGTGAACCCAAAGGGACAAAATCCAAATCCATCATAACAAAACCATTAGGTTAATATGCTTAATGATCTCCAGACAGATACAGTAAACTCAGTTATCTGTTTGAGATCTAGAAAACATGTTAACAACCATGTTTGTCATACCTGATTTGACTTAGAAGGATCTACCATCTAATTTGAACCCAAATGATCAATCTAACCCAGGCTAGTCTGAAGAGCCCTTAGTTTCTGAGTCGAGTCGACTCATCCAACCAAAAGCACCATTTCCAAATAGACTCATGTCTTAGAAAATGGCTAACATGATAAGCTTAAACAAAACTTTGAGCAAGTTATAGTCAATGTGACCATGCCCGACCCGAGGGAGGGGCGGGGAGGAGACCACAGCCATGCTAGGATGGCGAAGGCGCAAGGATAGGATAGAAGAAGAAGAAAAGAAAAGGGAAGGAGTCGCCACCTAGTCTTTTAAGGGAAAGACGAGGAAAACCACAAAAGAATGAATGCATGGGATGCTGATGTGAAGGCTGGATATCTGCTAACCAGAGGATGGGTAAGGATTCCTATTACGCACGAGGAAGGTGTTAGGCACCCTCGTACGCCCGAGAAACTCGGTCTTTCTAGTCCAAATGCTTGCTAAGG
>JAMKQA010034304.1:0-17484 GCA_024699735.1 Posidonia australis | reverse complement strand
GTGGAGCCCTGGTTTTTGGTTTTGGCCAGTGTGGGCCTGGTTTCTGAGGCTGAGGAAATGGTTTGCGAAAGGAATTTAAAAAGGAAAATTGATTATGGTTTTATTTTCCGCGGTTTTCGTGGGGTGCGTACTAGGTGACTTTGGTCACTCATGCGTTTTCCTGGTAGTTTTGTTCGCAGGTGCAAGTATACGTTTGGTTTAGCGTAGTGCATATAGTCTGGAGTCTGCTAGCCGCACACACAGGTTCCTGGTGGTTTGATATTTTATTGTTTAGTTTTAGTTTTCCCGTAATTTAATTTGTTTAAATTATTGTGGAAATTTTGGGGCGTGACATAGGTGGTTCCCTGGACCACTGTTTGGGACGACCGAAGGGGAATTCGGTCGACCGAATCAGAGGATTTCGTACGACCGGATGACTTCGGTCGACCATTCTAGCAGGGGACTGATAAACTGACAGGGATTCGGTATACTGAAATATATCGGTCTACCGAATCAAGGATTTTCGGTCGACCGAGACCCTATTCAGTATGTCGAATCAGGACCCAGGGCAATATTGAGAAATGCTTAGAAAATGTTGATAAATACATGATAAATTTATAAGATGCATGGAAATGACTTGTAGAACATTGCATGTGAGTATGTTGATTTTTAATGATGTTTTCCATGAGATATTGAAACATGGCTTATGTGTATGAATGTGGACCCATGCGAGGAGTGATTGCATAGTATAATGACCATGAATGAATGTGTGGGCTTAAAAACCACAGGTAATAATATGATACATAATGCATATGATTTACAAAGAGTTTTATGAATGGAAAATGGTTTTGACAAATGTTTTGAAAAGAGAAATTGCATATGATTTTAAAGAAATTTATGGAATTGTAGGAACCAAAATGAAACCAAGACTTGCCGACGAGGTAGTGAGACCTCTAGAGATGTCGGAGACGTGTCTTTGATTGTGGTTGTCGAGTTTGCGATTCGGGGTAGGAGCCTCAAGACTGTGATGGTACTGTAGGACTCGGGGTACAGGAGACCCGGACTACCCTCAATACCGGTGCTGGACGGGTCTGGTGTTACAGTTCGCAGGCGCTCAAGCACTAGGGCGTCTCAAGGACGCACTCCGTGCTTGTACCAGTGTGGGTACATTTTGAAGTTACGGTCGAGGCAGTTGAACTCCAGCGCGGGGTGGTTCACCGCGGCACTGCAGTGTGAGTATGGTGACATGGAATCCTCACCAGCTGCTTGTGGTCAGGTCAATCGCCTGTAGTCAGGGTGTTGCGACTAGTTTTGGAATGAAAAAGTGTGGATTTGTGTGTTGGACTAGTTCTTAACCTGGATTTGTGATAAGTTGTGCTAATGATTTTAAATGATGTTTTGGACTAGGAAACTAGATGAAATGATTTACTTCTCCTGCGTTGAGTATAAAGGTTTATCAACAAGCATGAGGTTTTGAAAGAAAGGAAAAGAAAAGAAAGTTTGAAATGACATTGTTTTCAAAGTCTTTCTAATGAAGCGTGTGGTTTTGGTAATGGTAGTTTTCTAGTAATTGTTTTCGTGGGTTTTATCGCTGTTTTGAGGTGCGTACTGGGTGACATTCCTGTCACTCACGTGTGTTTTCCTTGTTCCCTTTTGTTTCAGGTGCTCAGGAGTAGGAGTAGTCTAGTCTGATACATCTTTTCGAGCCACTTTTGCCGCACACAGGTCTAGGTGATTAGCTCTATTTATTTAATTCTATTATTTAGATGCTTTTAGCTGCTTTTAGGTAGTTCCTGTACTGTTATGTAGCACTGGAGTGTTACAGTTATGGATATCTACTGCTACGCCAGTAGTTCAATCTATGATGGCGGCCCCTTCTTGTGGTCGTAGCTAAGATCGTAGTGGTCGTTCTATAAGAAAAGTACGACATTATTGTGAACATTGTAGCAAGTTTGGTCACAAATATGATAGGTGTTGGGAGAGAAGTTTGGCAAGCCATAATGGATATCTTTTGCTTATACTACTACAGAGACATCTCGCCATCCATTAATTAGTCTCCTCAGATAGTGTCTATCTCTCAAGCTAATTATGAAAATTTTCTTCAATTGTAAGTCAATCAATCCTCTATTACAAAATCACATGCTTCCACATCAGGTACGAATGTCTTATTAATTTGTAGGAATACTACATGTTAGGTACACATGATCTTTTTATCCGTCTTTCTCATTTGTCTGATGTTCGTTCTATTTCCATTGTTGATAGTCGTACTTGTTCTATATTTAGGAAAGTTGTTGCTCATGTCTCCTCTCATATCATCCTTGATAAAGTTCTCTATGTATTTGATTTTTCTATAAACCTTCTTTCTATTAGTGTTATTACCAAATAATTGTATTATTTTGTAACTTTTTCCTCTTTCTATTATACCTTTTAGGATTTGCAGACAGGAAAAAAATTTGGTTTGGACCGTGAGCATAGACATGATGTGTACCTGTTGGTTAGTGATAGGATACCTTGGAGATTAACTTCTCTTGTATCTACACAAGAGTCGCCTCTACTCTAGTACTGTTGTTTTGGTCATCCATCTCACCACAAGTTTCAGTAGACATTACAGTTTTTTTTTGTTCTTTTAATTGTGAGTAATGCCAGTTAAGTAAGCATCATCGTGTTACTTATAAGCATCTGTATCTTACTACTAGTCAAAGTCTATTTGAGTTAATTCATTGTGATATTTAGGGTCTTACTAGAACTTCCTATGTGTCACATTACAGGTATTACATTATGATTGTTAATGACTACTCTAGAACGTCTTGGGTTTATATTCTTAAAGATCATGTTCAGATTCTCAATGTAGTTAAAAAGTTTTTTGTTAAAATAATAAATCAATTTTCTATTACCCTAAAAAAAATTGCACTAATAATACTCTTGAGTCTGTTTAAGTTGATCTTTAAGCTTATTGTGCTTCTTTAGGTATTCTTCATGAGACTATTCTTCTCCATACATTTCAACAAATTGGTGTGGTTAAGCATAAGTATAAACATATTCTAGATGTTACCTGTACTATTATGTTGTAGATGAGTGTTCCTAAATACTTATGGTCTATTGTTTTTACAGTCTCCTATCTTATAATAAGATGCCTTCTACTCCTCTTAGTAGTGAGGTACCTCTCAGGCGCTTACGACCTGAGATGGAGTTTTTTTCTTTACCTCTTAGAGTTTTTAGATGTGTGACTTTTGTTCAGATCTGTCACGAAGTCTTGATAAGGTGTCTTCTTGGTCTATTAAGTGTGTCTTTGTTGAGTATTCCGGGACTTAAAAAGGATATCATTGTTTTCATCATTTTAGTAGACGTTACATGGTTTTGTAAATGTTACCTTTTTTTTGTCCAAATCCTACTTTGCCTTAATTGACTTTACTTCAAAAAGTGTGCCTTTACCTCCACTTATTAAAGAGTTTGTCTTAGTTGATAATAGTTCTATTATTGTGGAATAAAATTTTCTCATCCTATTGCATTACGAAAGGGTAAATGTTCCACTATAACTCATACTATTTCTCACTATGTTACCTATGATCATCTTTCACCTTCTTTTTATAATTTTGCTCTATCTATTTCCTCTGAGTCTGTTCCTAGGAACTACCAAGAAGCATTTCTCGTTCCTCATTGAAAGGTAGATATGGATGAAGAAATGGAAGCTTTAGTGTCTCGTGGTACTTGGAACTGGGTTGCTCGCCTTGCAGAAACCAACGTAGTCATTTACAGGTGGGTCTTTACTGTCAAACACAAAGTAGATGGGTTTGTTGATAGGTACAAGGCTTATTTGATTGCTTGTGGCTTTACACAAACATTTAGGGTTGGCAATGTAGAGATATTCTCACCAATGACTTGCCTGTATATAAGTTCTATTGTCTATTGTCACAAATCAGTCATGGGTACTTTGTCAACTTGGTATCAAAAATACTTTCCTTTACAGTGATTTATCTTATCAAGTGCTTATGGAGTAACCTCCTAGATATGTTGTTTAGGAGGAAAATCATGTGTGTTTACTTAAGACAACTATCTATAATCTCAAGCAAAGTCCATGAGCATGATTTGAAAAAGTTAGTAAGGTTTTATTGACAGTAGTTTCCAGAGATGTGTTGTGGATCATTTAGTTTTTTACAGGTAGAGATTGTGTTATTTTACTAGTATATGTTGATAACATCTTATTAACAGGTAGTGACTCTATATAGATCGGTGAAACTAAAGAGTATCTCAAGACACATTTTGTTATCAAGAATATGGGAAAGCCTAGGTATTTTCTAGACATTGAGTTTGCCTATGTCAGAGATAAGGTGGCATTACCCTAGAGGAAGTATATACTAAATTTTTTTCAAGAGGCTGAATTTTTGGATTGTAAATCCGAAAGTACGTTTATAGATTAAAGTCCTACTTTCTGAGACAGTTCTTCTAAATTTCTTGAGAACATTGGTCAGTATAGGCGTCTGATTAGGAAGTTGATTTACTTGACTGTTACTTACCTAGATATTTCATATGTTGTGGGACTATACAATTAATTTACATGAGCCTAGGATGATTCATTGGCAGGGATTCTTATGAGTTCTGACTTACATTAAGGGTGCTCGTGGGAAAGACATTGTTTACAAGAAGAATGGCCATTCACAGATCGAGGCTTATTCAAATTCTGATTATGCAGAAGACAGAGGAAATAGAAAGTCTACAAACTATTGCGCATATATTGGGAGCAATTGTCACTTGGTAATGTAAGAAATAGAATATAGTGTTCAGATCTAGTGTTGAAGTTGAGTATCGCTCTATGATATAGACAACGTGTGAGATAATATAGCTTAGGTCCTTAATGATAGAATTTGAATTTTCTATGAATGTTCCTATAGTTATGCATTGTGAAAATTAAGTTGTCATATTCATTGTAAATAATCTAACTTTTCATGAACACACAAAGTATATTGAGTGGATTGTTACTATGTACGTAATATAATGATGAAAAGAGTCATTTCTACCTCCTATGCTCAGTGTTCAGCTGATATTTTACCAAAGGACTAGATGTTGGTGTGTTTAGTTTACTTTGTAAGAAGTTGGACTTAGTTGATATTTATTCTCCAGCTTAATAGTGAGTGCTAGATGTTTTAAATATATTGTTATTAGGTCTATTATTATTGCTATTGTCGTATGGATTATTTGATATCCATCTCTTAGATAATTCTCTATATATATGTAACTCTCATCATCAATTAAAAAACAGATTCTCATTTTTCCTATCTAACAATTACTACATGGAACATCTACCTACATACATACCTTAGGAACTATGCCAATAAAATTTGATTATGGCCAAAAATGTGGCTGCATATGCATGTGACATTCTTTTTCTATTTTTTTCCCATGGTTGTAAATAAAAGAAACATAAATTGCATTCTTGGTTTGCTTTAAAAAGCTTGAGTATCGACCACAGAATTCACAAAAGAAACAGTGACTGTAATTTCCACTTCCCATTAATGAACCATTTATAGCCCTAAGAAAAGAAAGGCCATTTTTTACAGAAATTTTCTGATCTCCTTTTGACCATCAAATCTCATTGACTTGTAGTACTAGTATAGTTTTTGGTTATTGTTTGTGTGAAGAAAATCAAGTGACAAATATATCCTGATATCTATTACAGTCTTTAATCTTTATATGAATCATAGTTAGCTGCTTGCCATCTAATTTTTCCATATTGTGATTAATATTTTTTCTTAGTATTATAAACTGCAATGTTTCCTAGATCTTTCACATTTACAAGAGTTTTCTCTCTTTTGTTTTAAACAGGACTGGACTCCAATATTGTCCTTTATCAGGCATGCCGTCATTAGCTTTTGGAAGCGAACCTCAGGCCATATTTCTCAAGGTATAGATCATGTAAGAAGTTGTTTCTTCATGATTAATTATTTTCCTTTGTTTTTACCTTGTTATGAGTTATGACAAAGTATTCTATATTACAGAATCCAATAAAAATGAAAATTGTCCTTTCAACAGAGTCGAAGAAGGTGGTATGCCAATTTTTCGATTATGAAGTCATAGCACTATCACTTTTCCACATTCACATGCAATGATGTTTTTGTGCAAAAAGTAGCCAGTGATTTTCATTTGCTCTATTCGAGTGCTTTACGTTCAGCATAGTTACAGCTTTGCTTAGTGGGTGTTCTGATAAAATATGTTTCATTTAGTTAGCCAACTGATAGAGTTTTCTTTTGGCAGACACTTATACTGCCAAAATGTCTGAGAAATCTAGAGCAGCAAAAAAGAAATGTGATCTGCAGCCTGACTGGAACTTTATCCCAGAGAGTCCACCTTCCTGTTCACTGAAGATACCAGCAGAAGATTTTGATGTTTATGAAATTCAAGAGTCACTTGCAGGATGTAAAAGATATGTCGAAGATGTCAAGCCACATCATCCCTTGCCTCCATCCAGCTATCAAGTTGATTGTTTCTCTGAATATATGGTTCATGACACACAGGATATTTCTTGTCCCATGGAAGATCACTCCGATTTCCAAAATTACTCCATGTATAAAACGTCAAAGCTTGACAATGATTTTACTCCAGAAAATGTTCTGTGTCCACATCATAATTTAGTAGGTGCTGATAAGGATGGTGGTTTGTTTTCAACATGGGAGGTTACATCTGTTGATGAAATAGTAAAACATCGTATTCATGACAATAAAAATAGTGCCAAATTTTCTTTTATATCAGACACCTCATGGTGTCCCAGCGTGGTAAGAAAACCAGAGCTATTGGACAATGTTGATGGATCAGAGTTTCTCTTAGATGAAAATGATTCAGATGATCTGAGAAATGAAAATTTGTTCTCCCTTGACTATGTTGATGGCACTGACACTGCTTACTGTAGTGGGAGTTCTTGTTACAGTGCTCGTACAGTTTGCAGAGACAATGTTGCCACATCTCAACCCTCTTTTATGATGAAAAAATGCCAGACCAAGGCAGAGTCAGATTTTTTTGCAAGAGATTTCATGAAAGATTTTTATGAAGAAGAAAAGCATTTGACTGAGGAAAACAAAATGCATCCTACGGCATGGACTTGTGATTTTATAGGTGACTTGAGTCATTCAATTAGTGATTCAGACTGGCATTTTGGATCCCCATGTTATACAAATAGAAGTGTTTCAAGGACAATTAAACAGTCAGATAAGCATGCATTTGATGGGAATCATACAACCCATGTAACTTCCTGTTCTGACCGTTTTGGTATTGCTGATTCTGAGGAGTCACCAGAATATTTTCAGGGTCAATCAGGTGAAGAATCTTTGCCTAGTAGGATCTGTAAAACGTCAACAGACAATGGTAGTGTAGGTTTCAGTCTCGACAAAACAACGGCCAATAAATATCCTTCTGACAGGATTATGGCTGAGTTAAATGTGGACTGGTTATATGGCTCTTCTGCTAATGATTTTCCCAGCATCAGCTCTTCTGCTAAAGATTACACTGACAAGATTGATTCTAACATTCCACTACTGATTAATGGTCAAGAGCATCGTCGCACTGTCAGGCTAAGATCAAGGAGAAGTCATTCGGCTCCTCCATTTTGCAAGGGCAGGAGGAAATTTTCTGTTGCATGTCACTGTCCAAGTACTGATTCTGGTGAAGCTACACTTACCTCACGAAATGCCAACCATGCATGTGGTATATGGTTGGTTTAACACACTTATTTCAGTATTATGGCTCCCAAGGGAGATGCTAATATACTTGTTAATGGCGTGTAGAGACTGGGATTGCATTTGAGGAGCTTTCAAAGCCATGTGCCTTATCACAGTCGTATATGGAGCAGGGTCTTGCAGAATGCTCCCCAACCTACCATAGGTGTTATGACTTATTCTTTTTCTAATTTATGATTACATTTTCCCTAATTGTTGTTTATTATTAATAAAATTTATTGCACATGTGAATGAATGTACTGCATACTGAAAGGTGTGAGGAAGTTCAGCCTCCTCAAGTTTCTGACATTGATGGATTTGAGGGTAATTTTTTTTATCAATAGTATGCATATCGAGAATTCATTTTTAAATATTTTATAATAGTTGTTTCAATCTTTCTAGACTTCATCACAGAGAAGCTTGATGCGTCTGAGATTAGCATGACAAAATGGAGATATGGAAATTTAGAGCATACAGTTGAGTATTTGTTGTTCTACATCTGCTTGTACAAAGTAAAACAAGTCTTATTTTTCTGTTAATGCCACTAAATTGTTTGAACAGTAAATGGATTGTATTTTGTATTGATATCATCAAGTTCTTTGAATCGTATGAGAAGTCCTTTTCTTTTTCTTTTGCCCTAGTGTGCGGAAAGGTCAGAAAATTTTTCTGACAAGAAGGATGACATACTGGACATTTCTTCTGGCCTGTTAAATCTAGCTGGCAGTTTCTTAGAACCTGAATCTATCAATAAAGACTTGCTTGAGGATGCCAAAGTCCTCCTGCAGCTTGATAAAAAATTCATTCCAATTGTAGCTGGTGGAAACCTTGCTGTTGTCGATCAGGTTAGTTGTCTTTATGGTGTTCAGTCATATGCTTTGCTCTTCAATGTTGTTGTTTTGTGCCAGTGCACTTTTATTGTTCATAAGTTCCTGATGAACCTCAGGAACTGTCTTGTTATATAATAAAAAATAAACAAGGATAATCTTCTCGTATCTGCTTAAAAGATTCATTTGCATTGATATTATATACAGCACAGAAACATTTGATGTTTAATGCTTTCTTAAGCACTTTAAGCAAAGAAGCTGATAAAGTTCAAAAGGTGATCTAGGTTGAATAGACATATGGAGCCGAGTATCCAGCCCAATTAATTAGATTGGTTTCTATTCATGTTTACTTTATTGTCAAGAATATTGGACCTGCATACAATTGTCACAACTTGTTATTCTACGTGAAGGGGAAACCTCATATACTTGATAGACCCTTTTAATTTATTTTGATTTCTGGAACTAGTTTTCATTCATCCATTTTTAAGAAGAAGAATATTCTTTTCTACCATGTACATAAGATCAGCATTCTGAAATTGTCTTAAGACAAGATTACTACTTAAGAGTATTTCTTTCTCATAGAGCACAAGGAACTCACTTCTTCTTCTTCTTCTTTTTTGGCTAGCTTTTCTTTTAGTCACTTTTACAAGAATGTCTACCATTTTACAGCATGCTGCTGATGAAAGAATTCGTTTGGAAGAACTGCGCCAAAAGGTCTGGCATATGACTGTAACACTACTTAGTTTAGTTGCTTTTATACTTTTTATGATTTTAAGTCTTCCCAACACAGATATTGTCTGGTGAATGTATCGAAATTACTCATCTCGAGTCAGAGCAAGAGCTGGTATTACATTTTCCATTTTGTGTTATGTTGTAATCAAATGTTCATGTTCACACTTCAAGGATAGCCTCCTCACCTCTGTCATTAAATTGTAACCTCAGGTGCTTCCTGAAATGGGGTTTCAGCTGCTGCAGAACTATGAGGAACAGATAAGGAGATGGGGTTGGACTTGTAGCATACGTGTGCAATCCTCTGATTCTCATTCAAAGTATTGTTTTACCTTTTACATCTTCAACTATTTTATCATTAATTTTGTCTCTTCAATTTTATAAACAGATTTTTATGGTGTTTATATAAATTTAAGTCTTTTTTTGTTTTTCATTCATCATATCTTTTTAAATATTTTACTATTTAATGATTCCTTTTTTGCAGGAACCTGAACATTCTAAAGAGGCGTCCTCGTGGTGCCACTCTTGTCACTGTAAAGTGCACTGCCTTTTTAATAATTTCTCAAATGACATTTGTTTCTTTCAATTATGTATTTATGTGTCTAGAGCTTCTGTTTTATGAGTCATGCAGGATTTTCCCAATGTATTCTAAGGGGTTGCTTAATTGATAATGTATGAATAGAGGAAGTAAGTTGGATATAGGCAAATTGTCCTCAAGTTGATACACTGATACTAGAACTCTAGTAACTTACTCATAAGTAGATATTTGGCCTTGCTAATTTTTCTTGAGTAATTGAGTTGATAGTATCCTAAACTTACACTAATTTTCACTTCAGACATCAATTTCAAAATCATATACTTTGGTTCCCTAAACTTAGGTTTAGTTTTAGTGTACACATAAATAGCCTAACAACGTTAAAAAAAACTTAGTAGGACCATTATGTCCTCCATTATTTTTTGTGTAATTTATTTGATGGTACCCTGAATTTATGCCAATTTTCACTTCTATGGCCTTAACTTCAAAATTATAAATTTTAGTGTCCTAGCGGCAGTGGTGGCTAGCAAAGGTGGCCGATGGTTGGGAAGGGTTAGAGTTGGTGTTGAGTGGACTTGGATTTGAAGAAGAAGAAAAGAAGAAAGAATGTTAAGAGAGTGAGAAGGAAGAACATTTAAATAGGTAGGTTAGGGAGTATTTTATTCAAAAGTTATTTTAAAGTTAACGGAATGACTATATGTATAACGGTTGAACTTGGAGGTACCAAAATGTATAATTTTGAAATTGAGGCCATTAAAGTAGAAATTGATGTAAGTTGAGTGTACTATCAAGTCAATTACTGAATTTTCTTTATTGGTCCTATTTTGGATTATAAATAAGTTTATTGGCCCTATTTTTGGATTATAAATAAGTCATTACTGCATAGAGTGAGAAATCTTTGGGGAACTTCCTCTAATGTTTTTTTTTTTCTTATTCTTCCTTCTTTTCCACCAGTTTGATATGTGTTAGGCTTTTTCATCTTATAAATAGTGCAAAAATAAAGACTTGGATTATAGAGTTGCTTGAGAGCTCCATTTTTGTGAATTTCGGCCCTCTTGCACAGAAGTCAAAGAAATGTTGGGACATTCTTAAATGTATTCAAACAAAGTAACAAGGAAATCATGATGAATATGCTCTCCAAATTTGAAAATGTGTATGCTTTCATCCAAATCATGAAGGTAATGCCAATCTTGGGGATATTTTAGCTCTAGTTCCTGCAGAACAGAATCATCTCTCTTTCATCTCTTGCACCTGTTTAAGATTCATTTTTCGTTGCATGCACTTCAAAGAGATATGTCTTTGATTCATGCAATAGATATACGAGATGTTGGGAAGTAATCCATTTATGTCATGCAGTGATGTCAGTGGTTAGAGGAACTGTCCTATCATCCATTTTATGGTTCTCCGGGCTGATGTTTTGTGAAGTGGTTGGTAGCATTTATTGTGAAGTCTGACAGGGGGGTTACATGAGGATGTCGATGGGGTTATAGTTAATCGTTATTTTTCTTTTATTCAGATAATCAGATTGCATCTGGCATTATTTCTTGATAAGAGCATTCCTCTGTGTGGTTTTCCAAAAAAAAACTTATATCACTCAGACAAAGGGAGAAAAATTCCATGTTGCTTGTTCTAACAAAATCAGTTTTATCAAGGCGTCCCACCTCGTCAAGTCCTTGCATCAGGCTAGGGGAGAGGGTGTTCACCTCGGTACATACCAAGGTGAAGTAGTTCAACCAAGTGATCACCTCTAAACCACCTTGATCACTTGATCCCCTTAGTCTTACGCAATATCCAATTAAAGAGGAGCATTTGGACTTTCCAATCAATTCTTTTTATTTCCCGAACTAGTTGATGCTCATCTCTTCATCCCACTGTGAGGCCTTTTGGGAATGCCATCAAATCAAATCAGACTTGTCTGTCTACCTCTGTCCCTTCTTCCTGATTTTCCTTTTTTACTTCCTCACAGTCCAAACATGAATCTCTTCCCTTTTTTTTGTTTTAAGCACCATTTTTGAGTTTATCACTTTTTTCTTTAGCTTAATCACTGTTTATCCTCTGCATTATGTGAAAATGCATGGCAAATTACAACAATTATGTATAGTTCAATGTTTCAAACTTTCACATATTTTGATCATTATTTTGAGCATATTGGAGCAGTGTATGTAATTAATTTTAACTGAAATTTATAGTTTGGGTTTTGAACATTATAATTTAATTGATATCTGTAGTTCGGGGTGTTATGGGATTAGTTTATTATTGTTCAGTTAGCTCTTTGTGTTTTTTCTGTATTACATTTTTTCCTTGTATTTTTATAATTCGTTATTTCACTTTAATGGGCCTAGCACCTCCAATCCCAGTCTTTTCATGGAGGCTTTTAGACTTGCCATCCTTTCGCCTTGATAACTACAAGCAAGAGTGTGCACCACCATTCATGCACTGGACATCCATTCTATTTATAGGAAAAAGGGCATCTCAGAAAATATTTAGAGGAATGGCATCCAAGAGCCTATCTGCATCATCTCCCGAGGTGGGAGCGCCCACTATCGGTTGCTGTCGTGGTCTCATGATCTTTCTCCAGAGTAGCTCCAGCAAGTTATCCAAGGCCTCCATTTTCTGGGTTTTGCAGTTTTTTTAATCGTAAATCTTTGGTATTTGTTTCTAGTGCCAATACGTCAACCTTCCCTTTCATCTTCAGATTACCTTTGCATGAAACACCCAAAAAAATTATTATCTCCCTTCCCTTTCATTCAACAAGTGATGCCAATACATCAACCTAGTATCTGCTATAACACACCATGCAGTCAAACATCTGTCATTTTGATTTCTCTTGAACCTCACTACTCTTTCTTTGATCAAAATTTCTTCCCTCAAGCAATTGTGGAAGCATGAATGAGTAAATGATCTCTTAACACAAGTAGCTAGTTTTGGTATATCATGTTAGTATATCAGTCCCTTGAAAATCTGGTGATTTATAGTGTCTATTGCTCTGAACAATCTTAAAGGTAGATATGTTGTTCATCTGTATTTTTGAGTTGTTTACGGTGTACATGTTGCTAAATAATTGTTGATGCAGACTTCCTGTATTTTAGGTATTAACTTGACTTGCATACTTATTTGCCTGACATGTGTAATGCAGGTTCCCTGTGTATTAGGAATCACCTTGACCGACAAGGATCTTATCGAGTTCCTTGAACAAGTAAGAAGGATTTCTTTATATTGATTTTTCAACAACCTGTTCTTTTCTTCTTGTATTGATTAATTTGTTGTGGTTTTCTTTTAATCATCTCAAACATTAAGGTGATGCAACTACTGACTTGAAAAAATACATCCTCCCATAAACATTGGAATTAGATATATATGTATACACCCCCACAATGTAGTCCGGTTTAAATTTATATTCTTCATTTAAAAATGTTGTTAGAAGCTAAGAGTGAGAGCTTAAATATGAACCCAGACATGTTTGAAACAGATGATGCTATGACTGTAATTATGGTGCTTCTGGGTTATGCATGAATGTAAGTGTGGTACTGAGGTAGACATATAAGTATATGTTTACGAATCATCCAATGGTAGCTTAGGAATTTCAAATCAAACTGGTGTTTTATCCTAGTTTTGTTGGTGTCTGTTAAAAGTGGGGGTAGGAGAGTAAATGGCAATACTTTCTTAGGTGTATAGCCTTCATTTGATGCTAATTGTGCCAGTTCTGACGATCTGATGCATTGCCTGTTTTGAATTTTCTAGCTTGCTGAGACTGATGGGTCAGCAACAACTCCACCTTCAGTTAATCGTGTCCTCAATCTCAAAGCGTGCAGAGGTAGACTCTTTTATGCCCCAAAAAATTATTATTGTTTATTGTACAACTTTTTTTACTTTTGCAGCATCATGTGATAAACAATATGTAAAGAGGTCCACAGATGAAGTTGCTAAGGACCTTGCATTTTTTCTAAAGGTGCAATTATGTTTGGTGATTCCTTGCTACCTTCTGAATGTTCACTCATCATTGAAGAGCTGAAGGCAACTTCACTCTGTTTCCAGGTAGGAATTTATTGATAGCTATCAAGTCCATCTGAGTGCAGTAGTTATCATAAATTTGATACCTTCCTGTAAATATAATCATTCTGTTGGCTACTGAGTTTTTTTCCAGACATTATTATGTGTTGTTTTTCTTTCAATAAGAGCTATAGATGTTATTGCTAAAAAATGAGTTTATTTAGATGATTATCACCCCTCCTCATACGCAGGGGGTGTGTTGTTGTGTTGTTTGGAAGTTGGGGGAAATGTAAATTGCCCATCTTATTTAAATTCAAATTTTATTACACTTTTAATATCATGCAAATTTTATAAAAATTTAAGACTACAATTCAAAATTTTATAAACAAATCTCATGTTTTGGGGACTTTATGAAGGCTAAAATTTTCTTTTGGGAACTTTTTTTGTAAATATCTATGTTTTGATGGTTATATTTTTTAGTATTTCATAGACAAAGAGAAAGAAGGTTGTATGTTGTCTTTAAAAATCATTCTTATTTTTATTAATAAATTTTTATTATATTTAATAACATATATAATGCAAAATACCACCTCACCTTGGTTAATATCCGCCACTGCCCATATGCCAGCATGCTTGTGTAGTGGGATTAAGTCATGGTTCTTGTTTTTTGGTACTTCCAATAATAATTTGAAAAATGATTTTTTGTTTTTACTTCTATGGCTAACAATGAATATTTGAGCTGCAGTGTGCCCATGGGCGACCTACCACTGCCCCTCTTGTCAATATAGTTGAGCTGCACAAGCAGTTAGATAGGCTTACACAGCAGAGCTGGGGCCAAGCAAGAGACTGGCATGGTATTTTCCGGCACAAACCTACTCATAAACGAGCACAACTGCGACTGAAAGCTGCTAAACAGCTTCAAGCATATCCTGACTAAAATATTTTCCCCAGAGTTTGTATTTTTTCATATTCGTTAGGAGTATTGCAAGTTATTCCGTGGAGTATCATCTGGACACGAGAATTTCAGAGTTTCTTGTATGATGACAACGTATAATTCCTGCTTCAGTCAAGCAATTACCTTTTTAGGTGATGTAATTGGTTTTGATCACACAAGAGGATGCTAACCGCTCCCACAGGATTTTTTATACCATGTAATTGATTCATTTGCCATGTAAATGACATGGGAGGTTTTCATCCTCCTCTTTAACATACTAGTATAAGAGGCACGTGCTATTGTGAAATTCAAATTAATAATTTATAATACAAAGAAATCTATTTACTTTGATTATTCATATTTATTCATAAAGATGTATTAAATGTGATAGATTTGATTTTTCTGAAAAATATAAAAAGATAGCCGATCTAAGGCTATTTAAAATATATATATTCTCCTTTATTTGCCTCTAGAAAACACTTTTTTTCAAACACTTCCAATAATATTTTAAAACTTCCATGGTCTTGAATTTTTATTTGAAGAATGCACATTTGCTTCCTATTTCTGTTGTAAAATTTTATATAATGCATGAAGATACATAATATATTTTAGTACAATAATCTTCTTCATTATTTCCTTCCTAGTTTTTGTATAACATTTTGTTTGATCCTTAAATTTTTTGACTACATCATCAATGTTATTTCTTTGCTAATAAAATCATTGGTCTAGTAAACAAAATTGGTTCATTGAGCACTTGAGCCATCTCACTTGTTGATTAAGTGCTGGTTGTTTTAACCATTTTAGATTGTTGAATGTAAGACTTTTTCATGTTTAGAGGGTCTGAAGTTTTGTTTCCTACCATCATCTCTGCTACGCAGACCTAGACTGAAATTTTGTTTCCTTGTATTAGAAGTGCCGCAGGTGGCAGGAGATTGGAGGCATTAAGGTTTTATTTTGGTGGCCATTTCGTCCAAAAATAGGTAAACCCATATGACTTTATATTATTGGGGTATGGATAAATGATTTCTTGGGTGATGCAATTCGTAGCTTCCATATTGTGCTGGTTGACCGTCCTTTATTGTCTCTGAAGTTCTACTTCAAAAGGGTATGTGTATGAGTCGGAGCTTTTCATGCAAACAAATATCTGCTGTTTATTGAATGAGTTTCTTGTTTGTTCGCCTGTCATAAATTGATCCGATGATGTAAGTTTTGAGAACGTTGATTACGGGTAGACATGGAAAACGGGCCGGGTCGGGCCGGCCTGGCCCACGAAACAGTCAGCTCGCCCGGGCCCGGGCCGGCAGCAGCAGGGCATGGGCCCGGCATGGCCCATGGCCCGCATTCGGGCCTGGCCGGGCCGGCGGGCCGACGGCCATTTTCCGCACACCGAAATGGACCTATCTGTTGGGCCTAGGCGGGCCGACCGGTCTGGCCCGGTACGGCCCGCGGGTGTTTTTTGTCGGGCCCGGGTTGGGCCGAGCGGGTCTAGGCCGGCCCGGTCCGTTTTCCATGTCTAATTACGGGTGTATCCAATTTAAAGGTGGCAAATTATTTTACCAAGTGAAGAGTACGAATCATTGTTGCATTTACTTCAACATATAAAGGGGAGGATATTTTTAAAAAAAACTATTTAAAAAAAACGTATAAAGGGAAGGACAAGATAATACCACTAGGGAGATGAAATTCAAACTCGCTCAAGAATGGAAAAGTGTCTGCAATTACTTTGTAAAATGATAAAGACTTCTACTAGAAGTTGGGATTTCAAAGATCATGTGTATTTCTGAAACAAGAGACGAGAGGGGAAAAAGGAAGATTTGTATCCATGCCATAAAATACCCTAACCAAATGGATAATATTTAGCTTGACATATCGGACTCTGTTAAAGATTCATTGGTTAGTAATGCCAAAAAAATTATACACAATATTAATCTAACACAGAAGTAGACATGGAAATCAGATTGGGTCGGTCCTGGGCCGCCTGACTCAGCCTGGGCTCGGGAAAAAATCACGTGGGCTGGGCCGGACCAGGCCCGTCGTGGACTATGGGTTGGGTCGGGCCTAACGGGCAGGCTCGCCAAGGCTTGCAGAGTAGGCCCACGAATACTCCCTAGACCGGGTTGGTCCATGCACAGTAAAAAAAATATTGTTTATAAATAAAAATAATAATAATAACAGGGCCGGGCCCAGCAGCTTGGCTTGTTTTAAAAGTTTAAAAAAACAAAATTTTCACTGGCCGGGCCCAGTAGCCCGGCCCGTTTAAAAACAAAAAAATAAAAACGGGTCGGGCTGTTGGGCCCGGCCCGTGAAAATTTTGTTTTTTTAAACTTTTAAAACAGGCCGGGCTATTGGGCCCGGTCCTATTATTATTATTATTATTTTTATAAATTTACTGTGCATAATGCAAAATCTAATGATTTTTTAAATGATGAAGATTGGCAAAATCCTAATATAATTCATAAATTTTTAGAATCATTTTATAATGCAACTAAACAATTATCTGGTCAATATTATCTAACAAGTTCTCTAGTTTTAATTAATTTATTTAATATTACAAATGTTTTTCAACAATATAGGAATATTCCAGCTTTTGTGGATATTATTAAATTAATGAAAACTAAATATAATAATTATTGGAGTGAGCCTCCAATGTGGCATGTTTAGCTTTAATTATGGATCCTAAACATAGATTAGTTAATTGTATGATACTTATAGATGATATTTTTAGTAACATGAATAAAACTGAGCATATAGATTCATTTAATGATAAAATAAAGACAAATTTATATAATT
>JAMKQA010034303.1:0-16124 GCA_024699735.1 Posidonia australis | reverse complement strand
CCAAAAAAACAAAAAAAAACCCATACCTAATCAAGAAGGGTGGTAACCCTAATGTTGACAAAAAGGGACAAAAATTGAAACTCAGCACACCCACGATCGACACATGATTTCAACAAGAGGAGGAAAAAAAAATGATAATGTCTCATTGTCATAGTGGCTAGGAGAACTCTAAACTCGCCACAGGTCCCAGATTTGAATCCAGGGACATACATAAAAATTCACCTCTTATTATCTCAACCGTTAACAAAAAAAAACAAGAGGAGGGAAAATAGAGATTTCTTTCATTTTCATTATTGTGGAAAATCCTTAAAAAAACAATGCAAAATCCTTATGAAAAGGAGGAAGAAACCTAATGTGGATATCTTCTTTGTGCTTGGTGGGGAGAAGATGACAATGGGGGATCGCCGTCTTCGCATTGTCGAAGGATATTATTGGGACGAGTTGCATCAAGAGCGTTGCCCGACAAAAAGATTGTCATTCTTCGCAAAAATCATGCCTTCTGAGAGCACCGTGATGAATAAATTTACTATAGTAGTCACTCTATTTCAGCCATCCCATTTATTAGCATGCAAACAAACGCGACCTTAGCCTCTTTAATGGTTTCCTGAAGAACCACAAGATCATAAATTTTCCAGTTCAACAAACATGAGGCTACAAGAAAGAGGTGGTCCTGCAAAAATTTGTCATTCGATTAGTTCAGAAGAATTTACTGCAGCAATTTGACCACAATTATCCTATTCTAATAGTCCCCGCACATTCATAAAGGACTCTGTAGAGGATTTAAAAAAATATAAAAAACATGCAGCAGACCACTACAAGCTGTCTGCAACTGACAATTTTCGTGTTTTGCTCACATAAGTATTCTATCGAAATACACGTCCAAGAACCAGCAGGTCCGCTCGTCCAGAACCGACCCGAAGCCATTTTGAACTGGGTTGACATATTAAACTTTGCATTCCAATATGGAGAAGAATTTTGCACAGATGTGTATAAGAAAAATTCTTGTAGACTAGTAATATGAGTAGTTAAATACATGCAATAATTGAAGAAGAGGGATAAAGAGACGGTGGAGAAAGAGGTGAAGGAAGAGGACTATCAACGACAGAAGAGATGAACAACGTTGTACATAAAGAAGACTATTGATCCACAAGAGAATCTAAAGAAGAAAAAAAAGAAACGATAGTGACAGAATGGCAACAACAACAATGTGTGGGAAGACATAAGTGAAGAGAAAATGGAAGTGTAAGGGACTGAGTTAGAGAGAGAAAAACATGAGGAATTTTAATCTTAACCTTTGATTTAAGTGAAGACTTCCTGTAGCACAAATGCATTTTCTCGTTCCAAGATATATTACCATCAAGGAGAAGGTAGGACTTTCCAAGAACCTTTCTGTCACATCGAACAGGGCGTTACAAAGTTTCTTCAAAAGGTTGCTAACTGGAAAAAAAGTCATGTTGAACCCGAGCTCGAGAGGCCTGAAACCCTCACGCCGTCAACGTTCTTCTGGCACTCACCGTGCTTTGTTGCACAAGGCGACCGCCTTTGATTAGCTAGCTTTTAAGAGCCGCCTGGTCGAAGAAGACTCTTCCGACGATGAGGCTTTCCGTCCTCCTCCAATCAGGCAGGCCAAAACTTCTTCTTCTACCTCTTCTTCCCGTGCCCCGGTACGCGCCTCATGGAAGCGTCGCCCTTCTTCTACCTTTTCTTATGTTGCTTCCCCTCATCCTCCACCAGTTCCTTCTCGGATCCCATGGGTGGCGAGGAGCGTTTGAGGGTTTTTAGATGTGCTTGGCCAGATCTAGGTCGATTTGCGTTGTTTCACTATCCATCTGATTTTTTGATATGCTTTGGGCCGTCCCCAAGACAGCGGCGAGATTTGGTGTTTGATATGCTTTTTTTACCATCTTGCTTGTCTTCTTGTTGGTGGCGCTCTCTTACCAGATGTGTTTTAACAACGGTTCTGGATTTTGATATTAATATGCTTAGATCTGGTTCTTCTACATATGTTTATTTGTATCATGCCTCTATGATTGATTCTTGTTCCGAGCAGTATATTTTTTCTGCTTCTAGCAGACCCCCCTTTTGCGATTTTGAGTCGAAGGAGAAGAGAAGTTCTGTTCCTTCCCTTTTTGACTTTTCAGACACACATCATTGTTTGAGATTGCTCAGGTGTAGCAATCTTCCCCCTCCCCCGACTGTTCTTCGGTCGGTACTGCCCCCGTCGATGGCGATGGTCCCTGGTTCGACCGCCGACCGTCCACACGGTGTTTCCCCTCCCGGCCGATGGACTTCCTTGGAGGCGGGCTCCCGAGGTTCTGACAACGGTGTCAGGATGTTAGGCACCTCCTCGTCTTCTGTGTGGTCTTATACGAGTTATAAGTCACCTATTTTATTAAGCCAACATGCATTTAATTAGACTTCTCTCCCAGTTAATCACGCGATGCTTAACGCTTCTAATATTATCTCTGGAGTCGATTACTTGAATCCTCTTTTGTCGTGCACGCCTAGCCACCCTCTGGTCGGTTGCACAGTCTTTGACATTAATGCATGCAGTCTTTTTCTCTCTCACGTTTCAAATCCACCATCTCCTACTTACTTATTACCAGAGGACACTCCCCCACACCCCTCTCCCGCTAGTGGTGTTTCGTGTATTTTAGACAAAATCCCTGATGCCGAGATCTCCTCTAACATATGTAATCATCATAATCCTTCCTCTCTCGCCCCTTCCCCTTCTGTGAGACGCTCCATTTGTGACATAAACAGATTTTCTCTTCTATCTTCTCCTGTTCATCCCCCTGCAACAGGCCTCCCCTGTTACTCAGAGGTTGATACTAGACATTATTCAACTCCCTCTCTCTTTTCTACGGGAGACTGGTAGGTGGTTACAAGGAAAAAACTCTTCTCCCCACGGGTAAGTTTCTGTCGTGCATCTGGCAGGTGCTTTACCTATGGCCTTCGGGGTCATCAGGCTAAGAATTGTAAATTTGTTGGGTCTTGTTTTAAATGCTAATCATCTTCTCACTCAGTTGCTATCTGCAAATTCTTCCAAGCCCCTCAAGTCTCCTCCCCACAGCCTCCTGACATGACTGGCCTCTCGCCACATTTCCCAACCATATTACCTCCTTCTGCAGCAGTCTGTGACCATTTCCTGGTTCTCTCTTAGAGTGTCATTGTCACCTCCCACTCCTCCCAACTTATTAAGGATTCCTTAGCATAACATATTAGGACCTACTGGCCCTGCTCTTCCAAGGTTGAGGTGCAAGTTTTTCTCCTAGAAAATTCCTATTAGTTTTTCCCTCTTCCAAGATCAGAAATGATTATCTAAACCAATTTGGAGCATCCCGACAAATGATCTCTGCTTCCTTCATTCCCTGATCCCCGAACTCTAACGCGGTGCTGACTTTGAAGGAAGAAAAGGTATGGCTCAGGCTTGAGGGTATTCCTCACCACCTTTGGAATATAGACGTCTTTCATCACATGATCTCTGGTTTCGTGGCGCTTCTTGAAGTGGATTTATCTGTGGACTCTGCTAAATTCCTAGGCTACTCTAGAGTCAGGGTGAAGATTCATCCAGGAAAAGACATTCCCGACTGCCGCTTCTTTGCCTTTGGCAACTATATTTACCTCATTAAATATCGGAGATGCTGGGACTTATGTGCCACTAGTGCTATCCCAACTCCTGCACCCACTGGCCCCTTCCCTACTTGGCCTACTAATTCTACTCCCTCTACATCTGGCTCTACTGGTCTTCACCCTAATCGTAAATCCTTTAAGACTAATAGAGGTTGGAGAGGTGGCAAGGGAAATAAGAATTCTAGGGGTGGTAAAAATGTTTGGACAAGACCCATCAACCCTGCCTCCCACCGCTCAATAACTTCTGCAGGCATTTTACCTACACCCCCTCTGTCTCGGAGGCGGTCCATGACTTTTCAGTCCACCCATACTCTCACTCCCCCTCAACTGAGCCTCTGCATATTGGCGATGAAACATCCAAGTTTGTGGAGGTAGAAATCAAGGCACGAAATCTATCCATGGTTAAATTTAAGAAGGTCTTTATTGTCTACGACTGCCTGGAGAATGATGACCTGTGTGGTCCTTCTGAAGTTGCTTCAAAGACCCAGCCACCAACTCCCATCCATGCCCCAGGTACAACTGATGTTCCTGTTTATTCAGCTGCTATGCTAGACTTTGATCCACCTCTAAATGGGTCTATAACATCAGATTCTTCTTCTGTTGGTAATGATGATAGCACTAGTAATCTTCTGAATGATACTCTTAATTGGGAGTCCTATGATCAGCTCATTACTTTTTGCAGCAATTTAGGTATTTTCTTAAAATCCACAGTTGAGACTAAGAACTTTTTTAATTCTATTAAAGTGGAGCACGGTCTGCCACATATTGATTTAAATAAAAATGCCAACTTAGTTGAGAACCTAGCTTCTTTTTTTCTTTCTCCTCCCAATTAATGATCATCTCAGCATGGAATATAAGAGGACTGGGTTCCAGTGGCAAAAAACGTGTTATTTGTAACTTTGTTAAAACTAATAAATACCATATCATTATAATTAGTGAAACTAAATTAGAAACTGTTTCCCCCTATGCTCTTAGACTGTTAGGAGGAGGTTTATTAAACCAATGGTCCTTTATTCCATTCCTGGGGGCCTCAGGGGGACTCTTCATTGGGTGGAATGACAGATTTTTAAAACTGTTGAATACTATCCCTACCACACACTACTTTCCATAAATTTCACAAGCCTTTCAGATGAACTTGATTGGTGGCTCACAGGGGTATATAGGTCCTGCGATCTCATTCTGAAAAATGAATTCCTTGAGGAATTAGACTTTTTAAGCAAAAAGGTGAACTCCAAGTAGGTCATTGAGGGAGACTTCAATCTCATTAGATATTCATATGAACACTCCACCAGGCATGGCATTACTTCTGATATGAGACAATTCAATGCTTTCATTGATAGTCACTTCCTTGTGGACTTCTCTCCTAATAATTCTAAGTACACTTGGTCAAACATGCAAGCTCAACCTACCATGGTTAAATTGGACAGATTCCTTGTCTCTATTGATTGGGCAAATACTTTCCCCAATTCTTTCTATCTGGGCTTGGCTAGGGTAGTTTCTGACCATATACCCATCTCTCTTAACACCATTCTTCTAGATTGGGGTCCTACCTTATTTAAATTTTACAAATCCTGGCTTCACTTTGAGGAGTTTAGCTCTCTCCTTGAATCCTCTTGGTACAGATTCTTCAATATCTGTACTTCCTCCGCTCCTGTAACTAAATTTGCATATAGGCTCAAACAGTTAAAGAAACAGATTATATGCTGGATTAGGCTAGTGAGAAAGGCTAGATGTAACAGACTACTCTCCATTGAATCCCAAATTGCCCATATAGACTCATTAGCTGAATCTCAACAGTTAAATGCAACCACCCTATCTGAGAAAAGAAACCTTTCGTCTGAACATTTCTCTCTGCTCCAAGAACAAGAAGAATATTGGAAGCAAAAGTCAAGAATACAATGGCTTAAAGAAGGGAATTTAAACACATCCTTCTTTCATAATGTAGTTAAAAGTAGAAGAAGAACCAATACTATTCACTCTCTGAAGATAAGGGACAACATTACTTTTTCCCCTACCACTATCTCCAAGGAACTAGAGGAGCACTTCACCAGGCAATTTAATAAACCCACTAGAACCAGTCATGAACTGTATTGGGACACCTTAATCCCAACTAAAATTCAGAACCCCTTGGCCTTAGAAGGTGCTTTCTCCTTAGAAGAAATTCACAATAATATGATGCTTTTGCCTAGAGACAAAGCCCCTGGACCTGATGGCTTTCCAATCTGCTTTTTCCAACATTTCTGGGATATTCTCAAATTAGATATCCTTGAAGTTTTCAATCATCTGCATTCTTCCACAGATACAGACTATCTTCACCCTATTAATCAAACTTTCATCACACTAATCCCTAAATTGGAAGGGGCACAATGCATAAAAGACTTCAGGCCTATCAGTCTGGTGAACAGTTTATATAAAATAATTACAAAAACATTGGCTTCCAGGTTCTCCCCTGTCCTTGACAATATCATTGACAACTCTCAATGTGCCTTCATCCCAAGGAGATACATTGGGGATTGCTTCCTGGTAGCCCAAGAAACATTACATTTCATGAAAATGGTTGATATCCCTGGATATCTCCTAAAATTGGATTTCGAGAACGCCGTTGATAATGTAAACTGGGACTTCTTATTGGATTCTCTTTCTGGTTTAGGCTGTGGACCTAAATGGATTAATTGGATGAAGATGTGCATTACACATGCAAGGTTCTCCATCTTACTTAATGACTCTCCTAAAGGATTCTTCCCTGTCACAAATGGTTTAAGACAAGGTGACCCTTTGTCACCTCTCCTTTTCATTATAGTCACACACATCCTGAATAGAATGCTTTCTCTTGCTGTGGAATCTAAGTTGATATCAAGCATTCAATTTTCAAATGGTAGACCTAATATAGTGAACATTCAGTATGTAGATGACACTATCTTATTTCTGTCTGCAAGTGAGGACAACATAATTAACATTAAGAGGATTCTGTGTTGCTTTTAGTATTGCTTTGGTCTGAAAATCAACTTTCATAAGTCCTCTCTTACTGGCATAGGTGTCTCAAATGAACTCATTACCAGATCATCCCAAATCTTAGGCTGCAACACTTCTCTTCTGCCTATAAAATACTTGGGACTTCCCTTTCACTTTAGGAAGGCAAACTTCACTGATTGGTCTCCAGTAATTGAAAAAATTTCTAAAAAACTTTCTCTTTGGAAGGCAAAACAATTGTCTTTAAGAGGAAGATTAACTCTGGTTAACTCTGTGCTCTCAGCCATTCCCACTTATTATTTATCTGTGTTACACCTCCCTGCAAAGTTAGAAAAAGCCCTTGATAAACTTAGATCCAGATTTCTTTGGAAATCCTACTCTTCCTCTTCCTCTATTGGTCATTTGGTTAAATGGGGTATACTTTGCAGACCAAAGCATCATAAAGGATGGGGAATTATCAATATTAAAAACTTTAATCTGGCTCTTAAATCTAAGTTGCTTTGGCAGTTACTTTCCAACACTTGTTCTCTTAAGTGGAAAGAAATCATAAAAGCTAGATATTTTGCTAGGAACTGGCCAGGGGCTCTCTTAAACACATCATCAGGTAGATCCTCACCCTTATGGTAGGAATTGAAAGTTTGTTTCAATTTGATCAATAGCTTCACCAGCTTTCAAGTCTAGAATGGTAGCAGCACCATATTCTGGGAAAGTAGATGGTGGAATGAGGGAAGACTTAAAAACTACCTTCCAGATCTTTTCCAATTGGCTAAATATAAAAAGGCCTCGCTTGTCAAAACAATTGAGATCTTTAGGGTCGAATTTGGCAAATTATTTGCTGACCCCTTGTCATTAGCCAACATTAGAAATATTCAGGCACAGACTGATCTTCTTTCAGATATTTTATCTAACCTGAATTTACATCCTTAGGATGACATCTTACACTAGAATCTTTCAAATCATATTTACTCAGTGAAATCTGTTACAATATTATCACTGATGGTGGCCTCAGATTTCAATATCATGAACCAATTTGGTGTAGCTGGGTCCCTTTGAAAGTAAAACTTTTCTCTTAGCTGGTACTTTTTGACAAAGTCTTCACTAAGGTAAATCTCTACAAAAGGGGCTGGGTTGATCCTGAAGAATGTATTTTTTGCAGAGCACACAAAGAAACAATAACTCATTTATTCATTCATTGTCCTTACTCTATTACCATTTGGAGTGCATTCATACAGGGGTCTCTTTACCCTGCAGTGCTTTCCATTGCTGATCTATTTACACTTACTCCCCCTCTCAAACTTGAGCTGCCTACCAAAGGCTGCTATACTCTGATTCAAATCATTTTGTGGACTATTTGGAAAGAAAGAAATAACCGCATCTTTAGAGGGGACTGCAAAGGTCCCAACTTACTTATGAATGATTTTTTTTCTCTTATTCATGGCTGGATAGATTCTCTAGCTTCAGGTTTTGATAAAGATGAAACTCTCTGCTCAATCAACTCCTTTCAGCAATCCCGCGATTCCGAACTTACCACCTCCGTAAATCTTAACAGCAGGATTTTGGATTCACCACAGAGCTTCTCTGCCCTTGTGGATAATAATCCGATTAATGATTAACACCTTGTTAATCGTTGTTTACAATTTTTTGAAATACTATTACTTTTTCTGATGACCTGTATTGGATGATATAATTTTTTAGATTAGAAGTTCAACTTCAGGAATATATTATCAAACACTGAGGGACTTATTTATAATAATTTGCCATTAACAAAAAAAATATATATATATATTACCATCAACTACCACCACTTGCGCCCTCATTCGAAAGACACATCATTTTTCCGAGCCTATATGTAATTTCACCCCAAATCCACCACCCACTAACGTTCCTCCACAGACCACACACCACCAACACCACCACCACAGCCACCACCCCCCCCCCCCTCCTGCTTCCATTCACCCCCCTCTACACCCTTCGGGCAACACACCTTCCTTCCCAACCACCCCTCTCCTCCCTACCCACCATCCACCCATCCCACCTTGGCGGTGCCCATACCCCCCACCTCTCCCCCACCACCACCACCAGCAGTCCACCACCACCTCCACCCCAACCACCACCACCACCTTCACTTCCTCCACTACTAATATGTTTCCTCCACCACCACGCTCCCAATCCCTCCAATGGCCACCACCACCTCCTCCCCTGCTTCCCCAAACCCTAATCCTAATCTCGAAGGCATCCTAACGCTCGCCCTCCCAGCCCCCACCGCCCCATCCCCCTCTATTGCCTCCCGCCCAACCCCGCCCTCCTCCGCCTCCGGCCGCCGCTTCCCTGCCCCGTGCTGGACCCATGAGGAGACGCTCGCCCTCATCGAGTCCTACCGCGACAAATGGCTCTCCCTCGGCCGCGGGAACCTCCGTGCTCCCCACTGGCAGGAAGTCGCCGACACCGTTGCCTCCCGCTGCCAGCACCTCCTCAGCTCCGTCCCCGCCGCCACCTCGCTCAAGACCTCCGTCCAGTGCCGCCACAAGATCGAGAAGCTGAGGAAGCGGTACCGTGCCGAGCGGCAGCGGTCGCTGCGGGTCGATCCGACCTCCCCGCCGCAGTCGTCTTGGGTTTTTTTCAGGATTATGGATGGGATGGATCCTAGTGGCGGCGCCTCCGCCGCCAAGAACATGCCTCCTCAACCTCCTGTAGCTGCTGCTGTTGCTGCACCTGCTCGCAGCTCCTCGTCGTCGTCTTCGTTGGAGAATTCTTCGTCGGATGACACAGATGATGAAGAAAACGAGGATGGGGGTAACAATTGGATGGGGAACGGCAGGGGTGGGGCTCCGGGGAGCGGATTCCGGTTCAAGTTTCCGAAGAGGGACCGTGTTAAGAATGACAACATGCCAACGCCGACGCCGATGCCGATGCCGACCAATTTCATGAATGGGAGGAGGTTTTTCGAGGGGTACAAGGATTCTGACTTGGGGGAGAGGAGGAGGAGGGAGGAGAAGGAGCAAGAAGATGGTAGTAATGTGGTGGGGGAGATTGCTGCGGCAGTGAGGATGCTTGGGGAAGGGTTTTTGAGGATAGAGAGGATGAAGATGGATATGAGTAGGGAGTTTGAGAAGGTGAGGATGGAAATGGAGCTCAAGAGGACTCAGATGATTCTCGACTCGCATCGAATGATGGTGGATGCTTTCGTTGAAGGGCTTGTTGGGCGCAAGAGGAAGAAGAGGGCCAAGATGGCTCGTGAGTGCTGACAGCTAAGCAGGTCTGATGCTTCTTCTTGTTCTTCGTTGTTACCTTTTGTTGGCATGTTTCTTAATTGGAGGATGGTGGATTGATGGCTCACAAGCAAACTGGCTTCCGTTCCCGACTTCTAGTAGGATTTTTGTTTTGATGTTTTCCCCCTAACTCTCTGTAAATTTTCCATGGTAGATGTTATGGAATCAATCTGTTCTGTGACCTTTAATATGTTAGTGATGTTGCTTTAGTACTCATTAGTAGATTTACTTTTGGAATATGACATCTACTCTTAATAAATAAATGATGATAAGCTGTACTCTTGTTTATTCTAAAGTTTGTATGACTTTCTTAATACACAAGCTGCTTAATTTTGACCTCTATTAGTAAATTCAGTGTGGTAATGCTCTGGCCGATCTTTTGTCATCATGTATCATGGGCACTTTGGTCTTGGCATCTGGTTACGGTCTTTCATATTAAACCGGTAAGTATGCTGATGCTATCTGGTGTGCCATTTGTTCTTTTAAATATAGAATTCATGCCTCAAACTATTGATAGAAAATGTGGTTACGGTCTTTCGTATTAAACAAGAAAGAATGCTGATGCTATCTGGTGTGCCATTTGTACTTCTAAATATAGAATTCATGCCTCCAACTATGGATAGAAAATGTGGGTTAAGTCTTGTGGTAAAGTTAAAGGGAGATAATTCGCTTCAGATGGGAAGGACAAGGACTGAGCTTTGGTCAATAATTAATAGGAATCCATGGTTGCAAATTGGAATGTAGGATTCTTACACGGAGGTCATGAACATCAGATTATCACATGGGGCATGGGAAGACCATTTGCAAGAAGGGGACAATATCTATCCTTTTAAATTGACTCTGATGAAAGTTTTGTTTGTTACTTATTTGTGAATTATTCTCTTTTACTCTTGTGATTTGTCCTTTTATGTGTTGTTTATTTGAATATATAATTGACTATGTATGGTTGCTTAGGTACTGAAGAAAAACATATCGAACCACTGTCAATTGCGGTCTCTGAATTGGAGTTCACATGTCTCATTTCGCCTGTTAAATATTACAAGATGTATAGGGCAGCTAAAGTAGTTTATGTTCTTCTTTTGTGAACCTTTTTTACTGTTTACATTTATATAGTTGTGTTTTCTTGTTAAGTTCCTAGATATTGTGCATATACAAATGATGAAAGGAGTCATAAACCCCGCTTGTTTTCCTTCACACTTTTGAGTAATTTATGTTGCCCAGACAATTGAAAGTTGAGCTCCTGAAACTAGTGAATTTATGTTCTTATTGAGTGTATCCTTTGGTTTTGTTTTGTTTTTTTTTCAAATTACCACTTCACCTCATTGAGGCGGTCTTTTGATTTATTTAAATTACTGTTTTTGAGTGCAGCCCGTGCTACTGTAAGAGTTCCACCATCTCTGCCTGCTAACATCATGCTAGGTTTGTCATATTAAATTTGTCATAGTACAGTCATGTTTGTTTGCCTAATGACAGGGGAGGCCCAATGAAACCTTGCATTCTTGGATTTCAATCATAAAATTTCGTCACACACCCGATTGCTTGAGCTATGGAGGCTTACCGTTCCTTAACTTGGGTCATGGAGAAGTTGAAACTAATTAGTCTCTGTTAGAAGGCACTGAATTGTGCGAGACCTACACTGATTTTTTTACTTCTATATATGCTTAATATATAGATTTCCAAGGAGCTATAGTCATCAATAAATGACTTTTTCATGATGCGGCAGTGCTCTCCATGTTTTGTAAAACCTTTGAAAAGTGGTGGTTGGCAGCAGATGTGAGATTGGTTGTTTCATGGATATGGTAAGAAGGTTTCTGTTGTAGCTGTTGCTGTGTATACAAGTGATTTCTGCGTAAGATTTGGTTGTTAGTTGGCTTCATTTCTTCTTTAGCGTCAAGGTGTCCATTTGTTTATATAAGCTGGAATTTGATTCATGACTGCCGATGCGGCCTTCAAATATTCTTTGAACAACATTAAATTGTTTGTTTCTTGTAAGTATAATTTATTTTGAAAAAATTGTAGGCATATATTTTAAGTTGTGATTATGCATCTGTTTGGTAAAATTTTTGAATAACTTTTAAACATGTAACTTCTATGTTAGAATTTACAATGGTGCAATAGTTTTATCAAATATTATTAATTTTTCATGATTAAATAGTTTTTGGTACAATAATTTGTTTATATTTCTAGTAATTGAAGTATGATTAGAAATAATTGAAGTATGATTGTTTCTGATCAGAAGTTAATCTCTACGTTTAGAGTCAGAAGGTGAAGTTTTATCAAACTGACCTTATGAGTCCAGAGACATACATCCAAAATGTACTTTTTATGAGTGGTCTTTACTCTTTTGTCAGTTGATCCTTTCATAGTCTGAGACATCTTCTCTCCTTTGTTTTGGAGAAATAAGAAATACTACTCATCGTGGGTGTTTTAATGCCTTGATGCCCTAAATCCCCTAAATCCAGTTCTCGCAACACGGGTTTTGTCTTGAGGGATAAATTGAATTTTGACCTAAGCTTCATCCGTTCAAAAATATGAAATTGCTAATGACTCATTTAGAGGACAAAATCAACCTGATTTAGACTGGAAATTATCAGATTGGTCTGGCTCATCGGGTCGAGAATTTCAAATTGGTTTGGCTAATGCAGACCACGAGTTTATATTTTGCTTAGATGCCGAATAATGATGAATATTTGAGTAGTTCTAATAAGACTTTGGTCTCAACCAACCAATAAGACTTGCATCGTTTTAAGCACTGTACTCGATTGCCTGATCGAGGTCAAGATCCTCTCATGTTGACATAAGAAAAGACACGTTGATGTTTTGAAACAAAATATCGTAAGAAAATCGTTCTGACGCCTAGTAGAGTTTGTGAAAATGTAGAGTTGTACGGTCATGGAAACGTTGTTGTACAGTCATGTATATCCTTTTGTAAAAGTACACATAGGTCCTCTTGTACAATTATATGATCTAGGCTTACTCTAATAGAGTCATAGATCCTTTTGTACACTGTAGTGTGATCCCCTATATTTATATGATCATATGGTTGCTTTGTGTAGCTGCATAGATCCTCCAATATAAAGATTTAAGTCTTGCATGATTGTTAAAATAGCGCAAGGAAAAATTGAACTTGTAAGGTCACGATAAAATGAAATAGTAAATGTTTTCTTGGACCATCGATCTAAAGATGAATGGTGGATTAAGATGACTTGAAATTTTAATTAAGTCCCGTTTTCACAAAAACATCATTGAATGAAACAGAGAAATGGTACTTGAATTGCTAAATAAGAAATAATCATTTCTGTTACCGTTCAAAATAACTACCTCTACTAACCATAACCAATACAAACGACCAACAAACCTATGACCAAGGAGGAAGAAGCAAACGAAAAACAAGCGATCCGTATTATGAGAAAAAGACTGGCTTTCGACAATGGGTCGCCGTCGTAGAGGCTCTGCTCGCTCTACTCGTTGCCTTCTGCACAAAGCCACCAGTTTTGACTGGCTAAACTTTAAGGATCGGCTTTTGGAGGGAGTGTCCCTTGACCACAGAGACCCCATCCTTTTCTAGATCGGCTCCTCACCGACGGAGCTCAGCTCTTCGCCGCCACTGTCTCTCCATGGGGGAGAAAGATTTGCAGGTACGCACTCCAACTATACCATCGCCGCCCCCCCTCCACACTTTTCCTGACCGGCACCCTGGCCGATCGTCAGATAATATCGCTCTGGGGGGGGGCGGTTCCTCTCTCCTGGATATTCTTTGGAAAGTTATGTCTCCCCTGGCGATCAGGGGAGGCAATTGGCTATGATTTTTTGCTGGTTTCACACATTAATCTTGAATCTGGACCTAATGCTTTGTCTCCTTTTAAGTTTAGCAACATATCGCTCTGTGTATTGAGCTATGATGCTTTTAATGTCATTTGCGAGGATACTTTTAACTTTACTGTTCAGATTTACTCAAATTTACGAGTTTTTGCGTCCGGGAGCAATTTTCCGTCTTCTCCCAAAAGCGGAACTGGTTATTTACTTTGCGGAAAATCTATTCTTGGTGTTGATAACACCTGTGGTTTGGCGAACTGGTTTTTTTCTTCAATAGATGTAGTTTTTTGCCCGACTTCTCTTCCTAGGGTTTGTCCTTCACCGATCGGACCTCGACGGCCTGCTGGAGAAGACACACTCAATGGCTCTGAGTGGCACTCCTCCCAAGACAATAAATTCTCGACGGCGTCATTGAATAACACCTCGGGTTCGGTGTGGAACTTTTCCAGTTTCTCCCCTCCTAATCTTTCTTTAATTAACTCTGTTAAGTATTCTGAGTGGAATTTAGATGATAATTGGAACTACTACAAGGATAATGATATTATTAGCTGTCGCTCTAATACCCATGCTGAGTTGACACCCAATTTGAATCAGGTGATTCCGCCTCCATTTTGGTCTGACGCAATTACTCAGGATATGGTTTTTGTTAGTAACCCTTTGCCTTCTTTCTTGGGTACCGCCCACGACTCTGACTTCGGGATTTCCCCTGCAAAAGAGATACGTTCTCTAACGAACAGTTCTACTACAACATGCAACATACATTGCGCTTCTTCTTCTTCCTGCCTCAGTGGCTCTCATTTTTCTCCCCTCGTCTCCCCTCTTAGAACTCCTCTGGAGAATACACACGCTCACGTCTCTGGGACCTCGGAGTAGTCTCCAGTCCTCTCGTCAAAGGTGTCTTTCACTTCTCTTGAAGACCCTTTGGATCGTTGGATCGTTGGATCGTGGTGTCCCGGAGAAAGTCTACGTCGCCTTTGGTAAGTTTTTGTTACAAGCACGGGAGATGCTTCTCCTGTGGTCTTCGAGGGCATACCAAGAAGTTCTGTAAGTATTTTGGTTCTGTAAGTATTTCGGGGGCATCCCCATCTCATTTGGTCGCCATTTGTCAATTTTGTCAGGTTCCTCATCTTGCTATTACCTCTGTTCCGATGGCTAGACTCAACCCCCATACCCTGAAGGTCCTCCCTCCCTCTAAGGCCGTTTATGACCAGCTACAGCTTCTATCTTCCTGTGCGATTATCACTGCACACTCACCACACCTAACTAAACTTGGCCTGGAGGAGCACCTATGTACCAACTAGCCTCCCTTTGTTTTTGTAGTTGTCTTGGATTTTTCACTTGGTAAATTCCTTCTTAAGTTCTCCTCCATCTCTACTCGAAACGAGGCCTTAAATCTTTATGGCGCCACTCTTCATGTGCTTTTTGCTTCTTATGTCCCTTGTGTTGAAAAAAATCTATAAGTATATTTTGATGATAACAAATGACATGTGATTAAATATAAGTAATCACTTAAGAAAATATGAAACACTCAAGTATTAAATATGCAAATCATTTACAAAGGTGTAATATTCATTTATTTGTAATTTTGATATAAATGGACTGATATGAAAAGAAAGAAAGTGTTTGTAGTTTATATCCAAAACGGCATACCGAATATTTTCGGTATACCGATTCAGGGAATATCGGAACATCAAATGGAGCACCGAAATTCAAAGGAAATTAAAGCTACAAGAAAAACGGTCGACCGATTATTTTCGGCATACCGTTTCAGGAGAAAACGGCAGATCAAACGGCACACCGAAGTTCAAGGACCTAAGGAGCAAAATGGATTTTCGACAGACTGAAATTTTCCGACATACCGTTTTGTCCCGACCGTTGTAGATTTCGGTCGACCGATCATTTTCGACATACCGAATCTTGTGTCAGTAATCAACAGATTTTCTAGTCGTTAGTCACAATTAGGAAATCTTGTAACTCTATAAATTAAGGTCCATATGTAGCTCTCAACTCACCAATTCCTTCATTAAGCTATATTCTATTAAGTGATTCAAGTGAGTTGTAAAAATTCGATCAAAGCTTTGCTTCAAGCCCTAAGTACTTCAACATCCATTCAGTCAAGCAAGAGCAAAATCGCAAGTGCTCAAAAGCTCTCTCTTTCAAGCAATCTGAGATTCTCCGGGAAGGAGAAGGAAATTGTGATACAAGTGTAAAAATAAGGTAACTTTTGTAGCTTGTAATATTCTTGTTTTGAATATAAGGGTTAAAGTCTCAAGTGGGGAACTTGAGGAGTGGACAAAACCAGGGTGGCTGAACCACTATAAAAATCCTTGAGTAATTGTGATTGCATGTTTTGTGGATTAATCTTTAACATTCTCAAGTTTGCTTATTAAATTCTAAAGATTAACTTAAAACCGTAAAATCTCTATTCACCCCCCC
>JAMKQA010034302.1:0-22345 GCA_024699735.1 Posidonia australis | reverse complement strand
TACCCAAGCATTAATTTCCAAATACAAGTGCCTTGTCAAAAAATAAATAAATAAATAAATCCAAACAGTTGTGGTACAAAACCAGAACCATGTGACTCGTATGGGGCCAAAATGCCAATTAAACTCAGCCGAACAAAAACCAATAGCTAACTCCTCCAAATTAAACATAAAAGGACTGTCACCAACTCATTCACTGCACCCCTCACATGCATGCTCTAGACTTCCAAATTATACGTTAGAGATGAATGCACAGTATCAGTGTGATCTCCAATTGGTTACAATGTATCGTCATATTATAGAACCTTCCGAGAGAAGGAAGAGAATTCCAATAATGTTCTTGGAAGAAAATTGCTTCTGCTCTTTTAGCCGACCTCTGTGTGTGTGTGTGTGTGTGTGTGTGTGTGTGTGAGTGAGAGAGAGAGAGAGAGAGAGAGCGACGGTGAGGTTGGTGCAACAGATTTAAAGAGAGGAGGAGTACGACATTGATGAAGTGCTGCGACATGCACACTGTTATTTTATTTTAATTTTTTTTATTTGATAAGAAACGCGACATGCGTACACCAAGCTTCAATATCTGTGGAGCTTATATTAATTTTATCGTGAACGTTGGGGGATGATGGAAGCTCTGACATGGGTTGCAGTGCATTGAGACGGGGCTCGTCCAGTACGTTCTCGCTGGACGTGACGAGAATGGACACGTTGACTCATCTCTCTCTCGCACACAAACACATAATTTCTGACAATCTCATGTTCTCTGACAAGCCCTTGCCTCAAGGGCTTTGCCGTGGCACAGACCTCCACGAATATAGCAAGCGTGTTTTAGTCATGTACGTGAAGAATTCCCTTGCATCGGGTTTGAACTTTGAATTCCGATTGGAACATTACTGTGAGTGGTCTCCGGTTTAGATCAACCCAACGGCTTCTTTAAATGTCAAGATCGGCACTAGATTCTAGTGAGATGAAAGTTTTTCGTTTTCCCTTCTTCTTCGATCTACTTCTTCTAATTACTTCAGATGTAATGGTGTAGCTAGACAGTTTTCGTGTTTAAAAAATGTAAAAAAAAAAAAAAAGAACTAGTCAGTTTCGACAGCAGGATTGATCCAATTAGTAGGTGCCATGCTTTAGAATATCATGCCGTTCAAAAGTCTTAAGAATGACAGAAGAAAGCCACACAAGGAATTTGTCTCGATAGATCTTTTGATAACGTGATGGGCTCACAAAATATACCATGGGCCATGGGCCATGGCCTTTTCCATGATGCACCTCACTCAAAGAATATTCACCAACTCAGGGAGGCAGACTAAAAAGTTAAATGAAAATACTAGGCTTGCTGCCATAGGCTGGAGGGCTATTCGACAAATGCAAAAGAAAAAGTGGCAGGTGCTAAATTCTTTAGTAAATCTAAATACTAGCCTAACTTTTCAAAAAAAAACAAAAAAAACTCTACGTTAAAATCTTTACTATAATTTAAGAATAATATTCTACCAAGTTTACACGTTCTTAGAGATGATTTAGGTGACAATTAATGAACCGCATTATGTTTTGCGTCAGATGGGTTGTGTTTCTCATGAACATATTTTCACCTAGATTCATTATAATTTGATTTAATCGACACTATTAATTCTTGATTAAATATAAAATTTTATAATCATGCAGTAAATTTATTAAACACATAAACGATATAATTTAGTACTTATTAAATAACTTAAACATTAAACGAGAACAGACTAATTAATATTGTAAAAAATATATATATATATTGGTTACAAGAAGAACGGTCTTAAAACTGAGTGCATATATGATACCGTACCAACAAGATCGCAGTAGAAGGGGAATGGAAGATTATTGTCCAAGAAAAATTGAGAACTGAGCAAGAAAAAAATGAAGAGTGGGGGGAGGTGGCAGAGATGTGTCATGCAAGAGTGTGAAATGAGCCAAAATCATGCCCTGCCAGTAATTGATGTACCCTTGAGTGCACGTCTTCATGCACATGTAAGTACAAACGCCATCCCTCACCCACAGGAAGATAATAATTCTGTAAAATTGTAATAAGGGAGAAATCAAATGGAATCCAGGTTGCAAGAAAAGGCCAAAATGGATGTTTTCAACAACATTAAAAAAAAAACAAAAAAAAAAAAAACGGATCAATGTGGAGTCCAGGTTGCAAGAATGATCCATGGTTATATTTAGATGATGCCGCACATTTATTACGTTCTTGCCTGAAGCCATTTATTTTGAGGTCTTTTTATGCTCTATGTTGACGTGTTTTCCTATTTCAACTGAGAATTTATCTATGATTTATGCTTTATTTTTAGATGATGATAAAAATGATATAATTCAATGTTTCACTCAATATTTGGATTTTGTTTCTTTCTTCTTCTCCTTTTTGAGAGAGAGAGAGAGAGAGAGCTCAATTTTAAAAGTCCTCAACCACGGACTCCATTTAGATTTGAAAAATGTTGCAGAAATCTAGATTTAAAAATCAAATCTCTCTCACAAATTAGAAGAATAAGTTGACACAGAAGTAGAAGAAGAAAAAAAAAAAACAAGTTGACTTTAGCCAAGCCATGCCGACTTTGAGTCGATGTTTTTCTCTCTCACATATGTAAGATTTTCTCCTAATGTATTTATAGAAGACCCCACATATATGAAAAAGAAATAGAATAATCGATCCAAAGTCAAGTGCAAAATGGTCGGCATGTTTTGGACAGCTCTAAGTTGACAGACCATGCAATAACGTGGTCCAGGCCCGTTTTTTTTAAAAAAAAATTCCCCCCGATTTGTTAGTGCTAATTTCTTTATTTCTCTCCGGAACGCCGTTAGTCCACTGAGAGACGGAAAGCTTCGATTATTTAGTTCACAGAAGTCAATTTTCATTGAATGGATAATTTATTTTGTTGCCTGCAGTACAGACATCCAATGATAGAATTTGGTTCATAAATATTTACTTTTTAAAATTTTCCAATAGAGAAACTCAAAACTTTCAAACGCAAAATAAGAGATGTGGGACCACAGTTCCTTCTTTCTTCCACTCTTCATCAACCTTTAGCTGCACAAAATATCAAATCTCGTGATCACACTTCCTCTGGCAAGATGGTACAGGAGTCCCCACAATACTTTGAATCCACCAGTGCATCAATAGTTCAAATACCATAATATAAATAGCATTATGTTTTGTTTTGTTTTTTTTTTGGTTCTTCCCTCGCATCAAATTAAGACCTTCTCACAGGCAATGACAGAGGTATTAAATGCAAGCACATGGTAAACATAACCACTAAAAGTCTGGGTTCCATCTTGATAGTTATCATCTCCCCTTCTCTTTTATTCTTGTGTAATACAAGGAGGGGGTGGGTGTGAATAATGTAAATTATGAAAGCATGTCTTCATGTATTGTTGGGGAGAGTATATATTCCTAATTTCTGAGAGAAAATGCTTTTCCTTTCAGAATTTGCCAAGCTATGTTCTAACAAAATAAGAAAGTTGCAGCATTTTCTGAGGCAAGAAATGGTAAACTTTGTGGACTAATAATTGTCTGATAGATCTGTCCTTGTACACCCTGTAATTCAACAAATTAATTCGTGGAACATGGCAAGGATCATCTTATACACTAAACGGTGACAAGTTTTCCACGGAACAACGAGAGAAAACCATGACTTTTTTAAGAAGTGGATTAGATTTTATTTTTATAAATTTTAATTTATTTCTTGTTATATCATACTATTTCAAAAACAATGGCGAGGGATACATTGTTTTGATAGCTTTCTCATTTAATTAATTTATTGAATTAGTCAAATACTTTTTTTAATTAACTTTTTTGAATTTATTTTTATTTATTTAATAATACATTTCATGTCAGTAAAATTATATAATAATAATCATCATCATTACCGTAACCTCCAAGAAAGAAGTACATAGGACACATTAGCTTTCTTTTAATTCATTTATTGATTTATTCATTAGTTTTTTTTAATATTTAATTATTGATTTATTAAATTCATTTTTACTTGATTTATTGATTTTTTTTTTTAGTTTAAATTTTAGGAATGTCATTCAATTATTGATTTATTCAAAAAAAATTTAGTTCATTTATCGATTTTTTAGTTTAAATGTTAATAATGGCATTCAATTATTAATTTATTTCAACTCGTTTTTATTAGATTTATTGATTTTTTTTGTTTAAATTTTAGTTATGCAAAAAATATGTAATAACAATCATAACTTCTCAAAAAAAAAATATTTACTTGGGATAGATTTATTTGTTATTCAAACTTTTCCTCTTCTTTTCTTATAAACTAACAATCTGTTTAGTAGAGCTTTAGTTTCTAAACCTAAATGTAGAAACTAGCTTATGGCTAGAAGTTGTCATACCCTAGTTTCTGAAAACGTAAAGAAATAACTATTCCAAAAGCTACATGATTCTGAGAAGTTAGCAGTGTTTGATAGAACTGTTGGATCATTGTAGCATCTGAGGAGAAGTTATATGCTCAAAAGTAATTCAAAAGCTTTACCAAACAGACCTTAAAGGTCTACTTGGAAGAGCTTCTCTATTTTAAGTTTTTGATTTTTTTTTTTTTATATAATTTTTTAAGCTAGAATCTTCAGCTTCTACTAGAAACAGGATTGAGAGAACTTCGTCCAAGATGATTATCCTTTTTATGTGAAAGCACAAAAGTTGTGCTAGTTTTGTCTTTTATGACAAAAGCTAAGTTTGAGAATCTTGTTTGATATTTTTTACACCACTATTATAGCTTCTTAATTCTTTCACCTAGAAAACTAGGAAATCCTAAAGTTACTTCCCAAAAGCTACAAAAAAGCTCTTCTAAACAGACTTTAAGTGAAGAAGTGTTTTTTATGAAGCAACGAGAGAGCTTCATGATCCTTTTTAGGAGTATATTATATTTTGCCTTTAAGATTTTAAATTTATTTTTATATGTATCATACCATTTTAAAAACACATTAGTTTATGGTTTATTTATTTAATTACTTTGTTGATTTACTTAAATTCTTTTATTTATTTATTTATTTTGAATTTATTTTTATTTATTTAATAGTGAATTTCAGACCATCCTATAAACTATGCGAAGAGGGATTTTCCATAGGCCAATGAGAAAGTTCTATGGCCCATTTTTAGAAGCTTATTTTTATTTATTTAATAATAGATTTCACATCATCTTATAAACTAAGTGAAGAGAGGATTTCTATAGAGCAACAAAAAAATTAGTATGGCCTTTCTTAGGAGTGGATTAGATTTAATTTGTCTTTAAAATTTTAAATTTATTTTTTTATATATCATACTAGTCTAAAAATATTGGCGTGAGATAGATTGATTTGATGGTTTCAGCATTTAATTAATTTATTGAATTATTCAAATTTTCTTTTTAATTTTTTTGAATTGATTTTTATTTATTTATTTAATAATACATTTTATGTCAATAAATTTATATAACATAATGATCATAATCATAACTTCCCAAAAAAGAAGTATATGGGACACATTGGCTTCCTTTTAATTTGTTTATTGATTTATTCATTGGTCTCGATTTAATTAATTAATTATTGATTTATTCAAATACATTTTTATTTGAATTATTTTTTTAGTTTAAATTTTAGTAATTCCATTCAATTATTGATTTATTCATCTTCAGTTGTATTTGATTTATTGATTTTTTTTTTTAGTTTAAATTTTAATAATTTATTGAAATATTAATGATTTCTTCAAATTATAAAAAATGTTATGCAAAATGTTACTATTTTCCTTTGATCATATCTCAATTATTAATATAATATTAAGTTTTAAAATTAATTTTTAAAAATTATTAGTTTTTATTTTCCTTTTCCTTTATGCACGGGTTTCTCACTAATATACAACTACTTGGTTTGGTAATCTCCAACAATTCGTTCTCTAGTTAAAACTTAAACAAGACTCCAATTGGAAATAACATGCTTAAAAGGATGATGGCACTGGACTCGTCATGGAAATAAGTTTTCATAATACAAGACACACTTTAGAAAATTGCTTTAACATGTCTTAAAGAAAAGGAAATGCTTCCTCAGTGCTAAGACCGCCACCACCCTTTCCCTTCCTTGCAAGCAAACCCTAGCAGTCCCATGCACTTTTGGATTCCAAGCATGTCTCCTCCTCATAGGCACATGCAAGTCCATATATTAACTTCATGCATGTACCAGTAAAAAAGAAGTAGGAAAACTTCATTACTCAATAACATAATACATGCCTAAACTCCAAATCATCGACATATTTGTTATTATCATCGTTTAGTATCCTGCAGGAAGGTAGAAGCCTGCAGCAAGAACGAACAGCAATATCGTTTGTAACATGATATATAGGAATGCTAGGTAGATAGATGCATGAAATATGAAAGATTAAAGGTGAAGCGGCACACGTGTGTGAGGCTGCATGGAAACATGTGGGTTCTCGATGAGATCCAGTAATAATCCAAATAATCAAACATACAGGTGTACATGCAACATGAGTGCAGGATGGGGTTATGAAGAGATAAGGTAGGGTAAGCCGCACAGATAAGAGGATAAGGAAGGGAAGGTATGAGAAAGAATGGCGTTGGGGCACACAGTCCACAGACTGAGATGGTGTTGTGGTGTGTTTTGGTTGAGAAATCCGGATTGGGTTCTTTTGAAAACCGGGATCAGAATGCAATCAAAATATTCATTAAATTCTGGTGGCCCAACTGTAGTAGCTGCTAATTCTACTGCCATTAATTTCCAACCACATGCTTTCGTATCCTAATCTCTCTCTGACAGATCACAGGAAGGCAAATACCAGCTGAGCTGATGCCATGCATTTATCCCGCAATTACTCAAAAGCAATTTGGCTTCGTATACACATACATATGGTCCGTTCATATGCATTTGATCCTATCTTGTTAAAATGAGGTTAATTTCGTATCAGTATGGTATGATTACTCATATAGTTGCACGTTGATGATATACCGACATTCACATGCTACTGGATCGTAATTTAATGGCTAGGATGAAATGATGAATCTGAAATATGACCACTTATATTTTATTTGTGTAGGTTAATTACAAATTTATTGCATAATAAGAAAAGCTAATTATATGTCGTCTACCAAGATTGACTATATCTAGTAGAGCAGTGATATTGCATTAATATTGATAATAATGTGATATGGACAATATTACAATATTATCTGTAACATCAATAATATCGCCGACATTGTGTAAAATGCAATAATGTAACAAAGAAACTTGTAGAACTGTGGATTATTGGTAGCCAGCGAAATAGAAGTTGGAAATGTTCTGGTGACGGTTATTGAATTATTGTGATCTTTATTACTATATGCTATGGACATTATTTTACCTGATATATGCCTTCTTACAAATACAAATAAACATGCTTTTCTATGCTCTCAGAGATTCAAATATTTGTGTTTCTGTCAAAGATGTCGAGATCATAAGCCAATACAAATGGGGAATATTAGGATAACAGTAAAATAAAGTTGGATAGGAGCAAATTAAATTGTAGGAGAAAAGGGTCTTTCAAATGACTTGGATCAGAATAAAGATATGGATGACGAAGAATAAAGTGATTTGGATGTGGAAAGATGTGTTGAGGAGAACACAAAAATTCCTCAAAAGTAAATACAAAAAGCATTAAGAGTAGGAGAACATGTGTGGAGAATTTTCTACTTTCTCTTTTGCCTTGAGAATGATTTCCCTATGTTCAACTTGGATTCTAAAAGAACATGATACCTCCAACCCAACATATAATTTTGGGTAGAAGAAGTGTGACTAGAGGTTCATAAAGTATCGAATTTATTATGGATCACTACTTACAAGTGAAAGATAGTTACAACTACTTGGGTTTTTTTTTTTTTCCCAATTTCCTTTTATTAGATGGGATCCATATGAAATAGATGAGAAATTGAGAGCATGGCCCATTAATATGTTCAATGTTAATCTTGTGAATTGTGGGAAACAATACACAAAGGTATGCAACTAATCACATGATGGTTGTTGAACTTATTTTAGACTTGACGTTTAGATGGTGACTCAAAATATGGAAAAAATACAAAGCCCAGACTAATTTCTATAAATGGATAACCACATTATAAAAGGCCTACCAACTACCACAAGTTAAGCGGAATTATCTCCAAATGTCAAATTAGTTGTTTATTCTAATTTCAAACATGCTGCATGGTGCCCTCCATCAACCAGACAAGTGATGCAAGCATTAAGGGATGAGAGACAATACATTGTCTAACTAAAACTACCTCCAAATAATGTTTCGATTAGTCTGATATACATTGATCATACAACCTTTTGTTAACTTAAGGCGCTGTCTCTCAAACAACTATCATCTCAACTATTGGACTTTCCATTTTTGAGAGTTCAGATATACTTCATCCACTGTTATAAAATATATATATATATATATCAAACTTCTAGGGAAAAATTAATTGACAGCAGCTAATAAAATTTAACCAATCATTAAGTACAAAGAAGATAACGTAATAAAGTTCACTTTTTCAACAGCCCGGTAGAAGGAAAGTTCACCAAACAAGTCCTCACACAAACATGCATGATTATCCATAGTCCTGTGTTTCCATGCAGCATTAATTGCCTTGTGATCTATGCATCACCTAGACATATTACTTGCATATTTCCCCATGTTATGCTAATCCCCAGATAAGTTCCTAACGTTTAATCCTGCAAGCAGTACAAGACACAGCTACTTTGACTGTTCTGTTTAGGGCAATTAGTGTGAAATAAGAAAGGTGAAAATTGACAAGACAGTTAAAGGCATCAGACTACTGTAACACATAAAAAATGGGAAAAGAAAGAGTGCCCTCCCTCCTCAGTACTCAATGTTTCAGTATCTTAGGGTGTATTTAAAAGAGAAAATAAAATAAACTGTCTATATTACAAAGAAAAATTAATAAAATACTTGTCTGTTCTCTTGCTCTCTGACACAACACTACTGCCTTCTATCTCTCTCAATGGCGTAAGCCTGATGGCTGACATTGCAAGCAAAGCAAACAACCCCCTGCTTTATTGTTTTTCTCACATACCCCCTAAAACGCCATCCCCACTTCTCTCTCTTCCCTCTTTGTCTGTAGAAATCTGCCCCACTTCTTCGCCTCTGTCGCTTCTTTGGGTTCTTGCACTATGCTATAAGCTTCTTGTTTAGTGCCTCAGTACCTCCACCATCCACATCTCTCTCTCTCTCTCTCTAAACTAGTTCCAAAGCCTTTCCTCCTGGCTTAGACAGTAGGCCTTGCTCAGTCTCAAGAAGTGAATCTGATGTACTTCATCTTCATATATCATAAGGGAAATCACCTATAGTATGTCCTCCATGATCTTCAGCTCATTCTCTTCCATGTCTTTCATCAGCTCTTGAAAAAGGAGAAAAGATTACATCCAGTCCACCTTTCTCTCTCTTTTCTCCATTTCTCTCTCTAAGTCGTTCTATTCCCACACAGTGTTGTTAGGGGCAGAAGATAAGCAGAAGAAATATGTTTCCTAATGCGATCACCAGCATTGCTGTATCATTTGCATTACGTGTTAGTTCTAGTCTTTAGGATGAATGAGATTGGCATTTAAGGTGTAAAGGAGTCAAATCTTTTAAGGCACTGTTGTTTTGGTTGTTGTCTTCTCTGTAAGGAAACTTTCAACTAGAGTCTTCCTACCAGACAAGAACATCTGATTACTTCTTTCATATTAGAAGCTTTGGCCAGCAATAGAAGATGGTTTTCCAGCTAATGGGTCTCTAGTTTCGCTCTCTTAACAATTTGAGATCAGCTCCAGCACTGTACTCATCCATGCTTACTTCCTATTTGTCTGAAAGGGAGCACAGAGAGAAAATAAGTCTAGCTTATGGTCTCTAGAATCTAAGTGTGGCTCTTATTTTCATCAAGTGAGAAAAGAGAGGAAAATTGGGTTCCCTCTTTTTTTAGTCGCTTAAAGATTAGAATCCCAAAAACCTCAAGCTAACCGAAAACAACAGTTAATTTCCTTCCTTTCTTATGTTTATTTTTCCAGCTTGTCTGGTCTAATTCTCTTCTGTTTCTCCCTTCTCTTCTCACCCTAGACAGAAGAAAATTTTAAATAATAGCCCTATTAGAAAGAGAGAGTCGGGGAGAGAAAGAGAGGGTTGAGGTGATGGACCTTTCCAGTCACGAAGGAGAGATCCCACTCCCAATCCCTTTAACCAGCAAATATGTTGGTGACCATGGCCATGGACACAGCATCATCCATGACACTCCCCACCACACATCAAATGGTCCTTCACTTCCCACCACTACCACCACCACAGATGACAATCACCACAACAACCACAATCTCACCTACAGCAACAGCGACAACAACAGCAGCAAGAAGGGAGTGGTGGTCAAGTACAGGGAGTGCCTGAAGAACCATGCAGCCTCCATCGGTGGCAACGCCACAGATGGATGTGGTGAGTTCATGCCTAGTGGAGAAGAAGGCACAATGGAAGCTCTCAAATGCTCAGCCTGCAACTGCCACAGGAACTTCCACAGGAAAGAGGTAGAAGGGGAGTCCTCCATTGAGCTGTACCACCACCACCATCTCAAGGGGAGGAAAGTTGTGGGTCAGAAGGGTGTTCTGATATCTGGGTCTGACCCATTTGGGTACGGCACAGCACACAACAGCCTCATCCCAATGCCATCCCCACACCACATGATCATGCCACTCGGTGCAATGCAGACCTCAGAGTCTGATGAAATGGAAGGTGTTGGTGGAGGATTCTCAAGGCCTCCTATGGTGAAGAAGAGGTTCAGGACCAAGTTCACACCAGAGCAGAAGGAGAAGATGCTGAGCTTTGCAGAGAGGGTTGGGTGGAGGTTGCAGAAGCAGGAGGAGAGTGTGGTGCAGCAGTTCTGTCAGGAGATTGGAGTCAAGAGGAGAGTACTCAAGGTGTGGATGCACAACAACAAGCACAACTTGGCCAAGAAAAGCTCTATCCAACTTGAATAACTCATCGCCACCCCTTGCCAATGCTGATCTCTGAGGTGGGTTAGAAACTTAAAATTTAGATTGTACCATGCTCTTATTTTCTTCTTCTTTTTTCTCCTTTTAAGGTTGTTATTTGTGGGTTCCAGTTTCTCTTCTTCTTCTTCTTCTTCTCCTCCTCCTTCCTCCTTCCTCCTTCCTCCTTCCTCCTCCTTTAAATTGGCAAAGTGATGTATGTTAGGTGACTTTTATGCAGTAGGACTTCACATGTGGGTCTCTTTTTTCCTTCCTTTCTTTTCCTGAGTTATCACTGTAGACATTGATTCTGATATTTTAATATGAGATGAGATATTTGGCACATTTGATGGGTCTTCTGCTCTGAATCTGGACGCAAAGGTCTTTGGGGGAGCTGCTTTCTTTCTGTACTTCTCCATGTGGTTTGTGTTTTATGTAATGTACATGTTTAAGGAACCAATTAGCCGCGCTTTGGTTCCAGTGACATAATAGAAAATTGTATCCACATTTTAATCTAATTAACTAGTTATCTAATAGGTACAGTAGTATATATTTTGTGAGATTTTAAAAAAAAGCCAAAAGCGAAGTTGCTTCATTCTTTATTTGCCGTATCTATATCATTTCAGCATTATATTATAGTCCTAATCATGCTTATTATATCAATTTCCTTTCTTTCCCTAGAAAATATAGAAATGTGTTGGTTACCAGCAAGATAAAGTGAAGGATTTTGGATTTGCTCCATATTATGTTGAAAAATGATTTCTTGAGTTGATGATAGGTACTGATAGGCTCTTGTTCCTGATAATTGGAATTTTGTCACACACCCAAAACTGGCAAATCCTTCCAAGTTACTCAGCTTAACTGCAAAGTTAGGTTAATTTTTTTCCAAAAATGAACACGTTTGTTTTGTCTACAAACTGAAAAAATGTAAACCACAAGCATATCTCCCGTGTATAAGTAACCTACCCCAGAATATATATGCATACAAATAGAAAATAAAATCATTGTGCAGGTATACTAGTCCTGCGTTTCTTCAGCTAATAATGGTTTGGAAATCATGAATGAGTTCCAACATTTGTAAGCTTTAAGTATGTTGAGTTTTGTATCTTGAATTCAATGAAATACCGTCTGATGGACGTCTTTTTTGTCACTGTTAAAATCAGAGTTTTTTACAAATATTCGTTAGCACGCTACTACAACTCAGAAGAATAGCTGACGTCTATTCCCAACATTCGCTGAAGTATTTCATCATTACAGTGGAAAAACGAATGTCCATTACTATGGATTATAGATATAATATTCCATTTTAGGACATTGTAACTTATGATTTTTTGTTCTCCTATGTTCTTCTTTCTCTCACCTTTATATTTCTAAAATATAGTAGATTTGATTTGTCTTCCATTCGTAAGATCTTTGTATTTTAGAGCATATTCTTCTTTCTTTTTTCTTCTCCGATACATTTTCTGTCTTCCACGAGATTTGATTGTTGATTTGCATTATTTCATGTATCCTTCATACTTTCGATCCGTACAACGTCTTAACAGAGCACATAAGATCCTGCACCTAATCTGCTTTTAAGCAGCATTCCTTCCTTGTAACAACCTGATTTGGTCTTGTCTTGATGTATGTTTGATCCGTTTCTTGTCAAAATCACTGCTAATTAGATGCATTGTGGGTCGTAATATTTTTACTACAGTGGACTAGACCAAAAAACACCTCGCTCTTTTACAAAAGCCGTACCCTGTAAGCTGATGACAATTTTAGAAAATGGATTAATAAAGCCATCACCTCAGGAGTTCCATCTTACTCCTTGGTATCCAAATATCTATTAGAACTCGGGCAACAAAAACCAGAGAAGACCCCTCTTCTCACATCTCACATCTCTGCCCTGCCCGGAAATCCATGCATGCTCTCCAAGGTTGTACCTGCGTGTCAATAAGCACGTAAAGGATCATTGCAATTTAAACCAGTGTTAGTTTAGTATGCTGTGTGGATCATTCCAAGAAACTTTTGAAATCAAGACACCTTCATTCGTCTGGAAGTCGCATACCACGCAGAAATGTTGCAGCAAACAAGAACCTGTTTCGAGTCAAGGTGCAGGGTGTTAGGAATGCTGTTACAGATCTCAAACCTTCACCCTTGACGCAGAGCAGAGGTGTCACCCCACGAAAGTGACCACGCTAATTTGTGTACTTTGGGAACTAATTAGGGCAAATCGTTTCTGTTGCTGAACTATTTGCTCATCTTGGTGCTTCAAACTTCTATTTCTAATTATCTGTCAGGGTTGGACCCTCCAACCCAATCACCATCCCAATGCTCTGAATGATTCACAGCATCATTTGATTTCCCAGGTGCTGCTCTAAGGTCTACTTCTGCACCATTTTCTTTTTTTTCAGAAATCACTGAAACTTTCCATTGACAAAATATGAATCCATGGCTTTCCAACCAAACTCTTGGGGTTCTTCTTACATTGTGCCGAAACAATTCTTGTGAGTAGATTATTGCAAGAACCTACGAATTCGGGGGCACCTTTTCTATTTATGATTTAAACAGTGATTAATCGCCCAAATATTCGAACCACGGAGGATCCTATCTGTTGTTAAACTATACCCAACATTAGTAATTCTTAAGGGGGAACGAAAAAAAAAACTCATATGAGATTTTGCAGAAGTAGTTTATTATATGAAATTTTGATCCATGAAACGTAGTTTATTACGAGTGTAAATCGTTGCATAACCGAAGATCCAAATGGAAAAATAGGTTACAGAGAAAATGACCACTTGAAAAATTTTATTGCACAAAGATAACCTTTTTACATATGAAAGATTTGCTGAAGCAATTCATAAGGTAATAGAAGGTGAAAACCTTTCCCGTATTGGGTATTTAATTATATGCTGAATACCTGTTACAAGTATAGGATTGACTTCAAATGTGACCTAACCGACCCATATGATTATGGCTTTGATCATTAGTGCTCCTCACAGCCATAATTATGACAGTACAGTATGTTGTGTTGCAAGAGGGCAGACCTATGCTGGACCCACATACTAAATTATATAGCACATCCACCGGGAGAATACTCAGTTGGCCCACTTGGGTTGCCCTTGGAGTCAAATTTAGGATTATTATTTTCTCACACGAATGTAAGTCTAAATTTAACATGGTTGACGGCTGTCGTCAACATTAGATTTATCCTTCACCATTGTCTATCTGTCCACCTTGGTGGAAGAGGATTCCACTTATAACATATATATATATATATATATATATGATTCATAATGGCAAGCCTTAGGAGGGTTCAATTGTCCTCCAACTCTCCAGGCGCTTCACGGGGGCCCAAACTGTTTCCAAGTGAAAGGTTACAGATGGGTTTGCTTGGAAGAGTAGATTTGTGTGTTAACTTTTGAGTTTTTCTTCAGGTTTACGTTTGGTCGTTTGGGATGTGTTTCATATGCTTAGTTTCTAAAGGAAATGCTTCAGATGCCTAAACGATATTTTTGCCACCTGCGGGAGAAGCAACTTCTTCGGTTTGAATGAAAAGCTGCCCAAAATTTTAGGATACGTTAGCATAACTTTTGTACACATAACTTCTCGTATAAGTTAAAATAGTCCAATAACCATTCCAAACAAACCTTCTCTACTGGTTAACTTCTCATAATCAAGCAACTTTTAGAACAATAAATACGTCACAAATCAAGAAGTAAGAGAATGCTAGCTTCTAACGACAGAGATTTCTCTTCCCTCTTTTATTTGCCTTCCTGTAAGATGTGTTGTTACGTAAATATAACATCCATATTTATGGACATTTTCGTATATTAACACAAACATCCAAATTAGAATCTAAAATGGATCTTTATCATACCAAACAAACTTCTACCATTTACCACGTAAGTTAGCTTCTATAAATCACACCAAAAGTTGACTTCGAAGACATCAACCAAAAGCTAACTTCTCCCATCAACTATCCTAAATGTATTCTTAAAGTCCATTTGGTAGAACTTAAATTTCTAGATCCAAGTACAGAAACTAACTTCTGATTAGAAATTATCATACCTCAGCTTCTAGAAATGCAAAAGAATCGTTATTCCAAAAACTACATGTTTCTGAGAAGTTAATAGTGTCTAATAGAACTATTGGATTATTGTAGCTTCTGAAGAGAAACTATATGTTCAAAAACTGTCTAAAAATTCTACCAAACAAACTCTTAGTGTGTCGAAGATTAATTCTATGCAAATTCTCTCAAAATTCATTTATCGAACTTTTGCGATAAGAAAGTAAGATGGTTATAGAAATCATTCCAAAACTTCCATTCTAACCAAGCCTAATTCTTGTCAGAATCTAATGCCATAAATGTTTATCTATAGGATCCTCAATAATTTACATTAAGCCAAAGAGAATCTCATGCTATTTATAAGATTTCCTTTGACATATATCATTGAGCTTTTGGACTTTTTTCATGTATGTCCATTAGAACTTTATTTTAAAATCACAACTCTCTCTAATTTGAGCCCATGTAGTTAATGATAGTTTTTGAAAAAAAATAAAAAGTAAGTCCGATTACTTCTAATGTTGAGTTCACAAGAAATTGAAACAAGTCCGGTTAGGTTCTCACGAATGCATAAAACATATACTTAGTATTGCCTTCATAGACCACGATAATGGTAATGTCCACATGATTGTCAATAGTTTTTTGACAAAAAACAAAACATGAAATTGACACTCCTAATAACAAGCTCAACAGAAATCGAAATAAATTACAACAAATTCTCACAAATGCATAAAATATATACTTGATATTATTGTCTTCAACTACCCCCTTCTTTAAAAAAAACTTATTATAACTACTTATTTTTCAAGTAAAATGTTAAGGGATAATGTAAATTGACCATCCTATCTGAATTTAAAATTTATTACACTTTTAATATCATGCAAATTTTAGAAAAATTTAAGAGTATAATGCAAAATTTATTAACAAATCTCATGCTCTAGAGACTTATGAAAACTAAAATTATCTTTTGAAGACTATTTTGTAAATATCTATGTTTTAATGGTCATATTTTGGATACTTTGTAGAAAAAGAGAGAAAATACCATATGTTATTTCTAAAAACCATTATTACTTTTAATAATAATTTTTATTATATTTAGTAAAACCTTCATTGATTTAATTCCTTATTCTACCAGTCTTTGGTCAAATCGGTTGAAACTATGGTTTATTGATATGAAATACTTCACGTGTGCTTTAAATTGAGAAATAGGTCTACCGACACTTAAGCGTTAGACCTTGTAAATCTCACAAGTATCAATAACCCAGGCTCGAATATGTAGTCTCGCAATCCCATTTCATAATACCTACCAACTACTCCATAGCAGTAGTCTGCAATCCGATCCGTTTCCTCTGAAGCATCTCACTCTGCTTCTGACCCTCAGTAATCTACCCCTGGTGATGACATGGGGCTATAGCTTCATTAGTTTCAATCCAATTTTTGAATTTATTTCTCAACTTTGTTGGTATTAGTCTCTAATATTGGCAAGAACATTGTCTTTTTCTCTTCTTGTGATTTTTTGTGAACGCTAGCCTCTTGATTCCCTTGGATTTTTTCCTTTGGAATAATTATATAATATAACTTACCATTTACCAAAAACTACTCCATAGCAGTTCATTACTATTGTCTTTGTAACGATAGACTCGTGTTAATGTACCTTAACCATAGAATTTGCAGGTAAAAGCGAAAGAATAAAAAGCGATTGGCAAATGGCCGTATATTGTGGAAGTGCCATCTCACAGGCTCAGAGGTATGGTTTTTTTTTCTTTTCAGATGAGGCTCAGAGAGATGTTGCACTACCAAAAAGTAACTATATAGTTGTAGGGTAGACCTGGCATGCTAAAAGTATCATTGCGCTTGAAAGGATAGTGGACTATTGAGCCACGAGGTACTGTGGAATTCCTAGAAGTGAGCACTAAGTGATTAAGATATTAAATACTATTAAATAAGCATTGTAATCCAGATTCGAGTATAGGCTTTTTTTTTTTTTTTGTTAACGATTTAGAGCTGTGACATTGTCGAGTCGAGTAGACTTTCTCCCAAAAAATGACCCCCGTTCTTGAGGCACACAGGTTGCAGACTCGGAACAAATAAAACAAAATTGGTAATGTTCCAACTGGACAAAACACACATGAAACATTAGGGATTTACACAAAATAGATGGAAAGATAAGGATCTACTGATACACGACAGAAAGAAAAAACATGGGGCAATTTGACTTGTAGGCCGTGCAAAATTCTTAAATGTAGGAAAAATTGATGCCAATTTCCATTTTTTAGCAAAAAAATGATGCCAATTTCAACAATCATATACTCTTAACCTCTCTTTGAATGTAAAATAAGAGTAGATGAAAAGTAATATTAGTATTTTAATAATATTACTATTCAATTTAAAAATAATTTTCGATTTGAATGAAAAATATAATAAGTACCAAGATAAATATTGAAATAAGTAAAAATTATATAGATTAATAATAAACTTGATTATTAATATATATATTTAATTTAAAATATAAATATATCATATTATATATGTATTAATTTTTAAACAAAAAATAAACACACAATATACATACATATATCAAAATAACTTAGCGAAATAACTTTATTTCACCTTTTCTGCGGAATAGTTATTATAGAATAAACAAATCAAAATAAATACTATTTTAAATTTATTCTACTTTTTACACAAACAAACAGAATAGTAATTCAAATATTAAAGTTATTCGAGATACTATTCCTAAAACCAGAGGACCTAGAAAGTGACATAAAGAAATGGTGGTACAGCTCCAAATCAATTCTATTGCATTAGTGGTACCTCGCTCAGTTTCAAAACCATACTAGGTGGAATCAGTATTGCTTGCTCCTTACACTTAGCTTATTGTATCTGGGAATGAACCAGAATTTCGCTGGAACTAAATCTTCAGGGCATTCTCATCGTCAAGCTACATTTTTCTGCACTGAATAACTCTATTGCCGAACTATAACTCCAGAAATCAGAACCAATCCAAGGCAATATCTGCAAGAACATGAGTCCTGGAAGCTTCCATAGTAAATATACTAAATGAGAAAACTTATCAGCTCCTCACTAGGACAGATGATATCCTCCAGCAGTAGCGACTTCTAAGGAGACTACAAGATCAGAAATCTCTCTGAGTGACACTGCAACTACAGAACAATGCATTGCAGGCATATCACCCAACAAAGTCTCACCAAAGCTTCGAAGGGCCTCTCCTTCGTACTAGTGGTTATTGACTACTTCACTAATAAATACTACTCCCAACTTGATATACAAGATAGTAAGCAGCAGAGGAAAAAAAGAACTGCTCTCGAATGTGTAAAGAAAAAAGTAACTTCATTGCTCTTCTGATTCACAACTCAAGCGAGCCCGTCCAGGGTTTAGCAATGACTCTGACATAACCCAGCCCTGAATGAATGAATCAGAAGGTTAATTGCCACAATTATTCAGTGACAGCTTTATCCACTATTCTAAAAGAATTAAAACAACAATGATAACAACCTGCATCTCAACAGACGATATATCCACAACAACAAAACTTTATCAACAGCTGTGATAGATGCAACTTCATGTATTTCAACGTTCTTGGTATTTTGTTTCTGGTAACAAACTAACCCAGTATTTGTAATCATCTTTTAGCCCTTTTAAGATCTTACTTTGTGCCAACAAACTATATCGGATGAGTTCTTCTTGCTGCCTCCCGGCAATGTGTGGCAGAGCAAAATTTTTTTGTTTGGGTACCTCATTTATGGATGTTTTTTTTTTAATTATCAATATTCAATTTTATAAATAATTAGTATATGTCATAGAATTTTATGCAATATTTATTCAAAAGCAATGGCAACTTTTTTTTCAGTTTAACCCTAAGTGAAAACATAAATTCATTTAAGATTTCGTCAACATATTGGAGGACAGATTATCCCATGAAAAGTAAAAGGAAAAATCTATATCTTGTGTACTATTTAGGAAAGTTGGTTTAATTTATGACTATTACTTGCATCTTTAAAAGAAAACATCAGATTAAAAATGAATAGATTTCTCACCTGTTCTGCTGCTTTCCTTTTGAAAGAACCATAAGAAGTTGAAACAATCTTGCAAGACTCAGCAATATGTTCTGAATAATCCAATTTCGTGGGAATGAGATGAGCTGATAATGACTCATTCAAACTTGAACCGTCACTCATGTTGTGCTCCCTCAAGGACCGTTTCATATTTGAGAAATGAATGAAATGAAGCAGCACATAAGCCTGTGCAATACCAAATAATCATGTCATCCAAATTAGTGGAAAAGGATTTCCCACGTTTAAGTGTTGTCCAATTGTCCAAGGAAATCGAAACTCACATGAAAAGCTGCTTTGAGAATGTCATCGGACTTGGCTTGATCTTTAAGCAATGCATATACATTTCCCTTGGATGGATTGTAGGTAACTATATATTTTTCTCTCTGTTATGTCAAGCAAAAGGATGGGAGACAAGTTTTCTGACCTTAAGCAGACATAGAAAGGATATAATGGAAAAGGTAAACAGAAAAGAACAAATTCTGTGATGCAAAACACCTAGATTTAGCTACCCAATATGATACATATGATCCCATATAAAGAGGGCATTCATTCAAAAGTAGATACCTCAAATAGGGGTTGTATGGAAAGAAATGAAGTTGGCTCCTGAAATGCCTCCCCAAATCTTGAACCTGAAACAAGAAGAATATGAGCTTAATGCAAGTCCAGTTTGACATGCTAAATATTTCATACACTGGCTGCATACCCAGAACAACAGGTGTATGTTTCGACCATGGAAAAGTGAAAATATTCTCTTTCAAATTCCCTTCTTGCAGTGAAGGTACATGCCCTACAAAGTAATAGATAGAAAAAAGTAAGAATAAAAGTACCTAAGTTGTAAACAAATGGTGCATGTTCAGTTTTAAGAAAATTAATCAAAATTATAATTTGCCAAAAGAAGATATATTTATATAATTGGAAGTTATTTCATCACAAAAGAAAGTTTTCTTAATCAATTTAGTACTACCAAACTATATAGTCAATACTGTTTTACTATAAATTATTTATTTACTGAATATGCCGAAAAATCTGATAGACCTCACTACAAAACAATGGAAAGAAGGCAAAGTTTTCATGGGTTCATAGAGAAAGTCTGGAAGTTTAGCACTCCAAATCTCCCAAGTGTCCAAAAAACTTAAAAAAAAACAACCTCTGACAAATGGAAAGAAATCATAGAATGGTGAAGAGGATAAGAGTACCGCAACAGGAAAGCCAGAAATATTATAAAAAAAAACAAACTTAAAAAAAAACAACCTCTGACAAATGGAAAGAAATCATAGAATGGTGAAGAGGATAAGAGTACCGCAACAGGTAAGCCAGAAATATTAAAAAAAAAAAACAGTCCTACATCCTCCAAAAAGAGAGTAAAATGAAAATGAGGATCGTATCCAGGAAATTGAGAATTTAATTCATGTTTTAAGGTGAGAAAGGTAAAGAAGCCTTAGCGCCTTTTTTTTCTAAAAATAAAAAACTTTATACAAAAAAGAACCTTAGCTTTAATTGCAAAAATTATACAAAATAATGCTGAACAGTTTTTTTTAGTAAAATACATTTGAACAGTTTGATAAGCTATATATCTCATGGGCCAGAATGAGATTCAAATTATTTTATGTGAGTCTTATATTTCAAGAAAGAATTTTTCACGAAAAACCCTCCATTTTTAGTTTCCAGCTGAAAATTTTATGGTTAACATACTTTAGGTGAAAATGAAAAAGAGAATCTCATCTCGATATAAGATCATAATTCTGGCCATACATACCATTGTTCATAGAAAATTAAACTATATAAATATTGGGGAAAATTCTTGGAAGACAAGCAACAAATCATACCACCAATAGAAAAAAAATGAAACATCTAGATTAAAGATCAACAAGAATACAAAATTTTAGACATAATTTAAATTGAATGAAACAGGGAGGCTGCTTAAGATGATACAGATAAGAATGGTTGTACAAAATATACAGAAAAAATAGAGCAATAACGTAATTTTGTCAAATGTATTTTGTATTTATCAGTTATCACACAAAATTGTCATGGTGTTGGGAGCTTAGTGATTTACTAGCTATCTACCTGTTTTAAGAAAAGACTCCACTGCTACAGTGAATCTTGCCCTGTTCAAAGTATGCAGAACAACAGATTTCACCTGTCCGCAGCAAGGAAGTACAAGCATGAGCAGGCTTGAACTTTAGATAAAAGAAGTTGCCAACAGCACTAAGAAATGTAGAGGCACACCTCTTGATATGAGCTGAGAAGATATCCACAAGATAGGAAGGCAAATGTAGCAGTCAATGATGGATTCCTTTTTGAGATCATGATACTCAGACATGTGCCCAACTATAAATGACAAAGTTATGGTGACATCAGTAGAATATCGGTAATCTTGGTAAGGAAATCAACTGAACCTTCAGATCTACATTTGGAACTTGCTAGCATTGGCATCACATGAAATGGTTAAAAAGACTAAAGAAGCAAGGCACATAGAAATTCATTAACTTTTACTTCTCTTTTACCAGTATACTCTGGGTTCTACAAAACAGTTTTTGTGTATCTAGATTCTAAATACCTCATATAATTCAAATCTAAGGGTGAACGCGTAAGCCACAGTGAAAACAATTCTACTGAAGTATATGCCACAAACTGAATATGTAAAGGACTGTAAGTAGTATCTACAATTTCTCAAAGCACTGATTGACTTTAATTGAATATCTGCTTTATTATTTTTTATCAAAAACTACATTATCTTATGTTTCTGTCTTCCTCCATAATAATCAACAAAATCACAAAAACATTATTCTTAACAATTATTACAAAGACTTATCATAGCACTGGTACTTCAGAACCTGTTGACAGTGACACACCAAGTATCCAAGTTGTTTTGGTTGATCCAACCACTTAACCATGACAAAAAAGAGGATGGAGGAATAAGGCCTGTTAGTTAAATACAAAGAAGACAACCTTAAACATTTTCTTAGTAATCACCAAATTTTATAAATTACAGGTATATTAATATGAATTTCCCATTTGGTTGGTAACTGGAACTCTAGTTATAAACAAAAGAACCTCCAAATCCAGCTTCGTCATTTATGATTGTTGTGTCGAGTGGTGAAGAAGAAAACAGGAATACGAACGATGCTCACATCCCAAGCATCCAAACCCTCCCTCACAGATGAACCTCACATGAAACCCTAGATCTGGAGAGAAGAGGGAGGAGTTCTCTCCATACAATTGGAGACAAAATAGG
>JAMKQA010034301.1:0-15331 GCA_024699735.1 Posidonia australis | reverse complement strand
GTTTTTGTGAGGTTTCATGATAAATATGTTTGCTTTCCTTGCGAGATGATCTCCATGCAAGTTTATACCTCTGTTTATGAACATATACACTGTTATTTGTAGCATAAATCAGCATGAATTATCTTCTTTACTGTTTCGTTGCACATAGCACTTTGCCACGCACTTATATGTTCTTGCACATAGAAATATGCTTATGATCATCATTTTCATATGTTCTGATTGGCGTTATCCAGATCATGTTTATTCCAAGGCATTTTGCATGTTTTCATACATGAACCCATCAACTTATTTTGGCTTTGAATACATGATTTACATGATGATTCTCAATCATATGCATCCCTATCATGTTTTCAGCTCTTAATAATGGCATGAACCCATCTGCATTAGCATGAATCACCCTATATCTCTGCTGGGGTGGATTCTGGATCAGATTGCAGTCTGATCAAGATTCTCTAGGGCGCACTGCTCAGGCGCACCCAACCAGCGCACCACGCTGGCGCACCGAGCAGGTGCGCCAGACTGGTCAGAGAATAAAACACTCGCATTGCATCATTGTTTGCATGGCTTTATCAAAGGCTTTGAGCTTGTTTCTTTTATGACTGATTCTCTGATGTACCATGATTTCACTTGCTTGTTTTCAGCTTTGATCAGATCATTTTTTAATTGTTTTCTCCATCTTGATATTCAACCCTTGGCTAGAATCTAGTAGGCTGGTTGCACCTTACTCCTACATGGAGAGCCTTGTGCATCAGCCCATGATCCAGTAGCATGGCTGAATCATGCATGCTTCATTTAGCATTTAATAGGTGAGACCTTGTGTAAGGCTACCAGCCCTTGAACACAAGTTCATTGCATTTGCATTTCTTGCACTTTTAATACATGTTTTTCTAAGTTTTACAGAATGATTCTACTACATACCTTTCCAGAGTGCATCCTCTAATGTTTTGGCTTTGCGTGGCCTTCTGTTTTTTCCTCAGCATGTTTTCCTGGCCCACTTAGATGCACATAGGGGCGCACTAGACTGGAGCACCAATCTGGCGCACCAAATAGGCTCATTGGCCGGTTTTCAGTAGCACACAGCAGGTTTTGATGTTTTCTGCTTGCTTTCTAGACCTGATTCGCTTCTGGATTTTCCTTTGGTTTTCTTCCATGATGCATTAGGAAGGTACACCTTTGTTTTCAGCAGTTTTCCTGCATTTTAGATTGCATTAGGCATATAGTAAAGCAAGGATGATAAATCGCTCAAGATATTAGATCTTTGATCTTATTATGTAATATTATTGCATCAACACTTGATCCGGCATACGAGCGATATTTCTGAGCATTAGGACACACCCCCACACATCATGCACCCGTACTTTAGACACCACAAGCATGACATGGCATATCGCCCTCGGGCGTACAACAAAGGCTGCAAAGCCGACATTCCATAAGCAAAAGAGAGACCAATAGAAGACCGATTTATCGGGCGTACGAGGGTGCCTAACACCTTCCTCATACGTAGCAGGGATCCTTACCTGCATTTCTGGTTTGCGTAGACCCTTTTTTATTTGTTTTGCATGATTTTTTCATGTTTTATATAGTTTTCCTCGTCTTCCATTTGAATAGACTAGGTGGCGACTCCTGCATTTCGCATTATTTCCTTTTTGCCGTGGCTTTGCCGACTTTGGCACACACATATATATTTGTTGCCATCCCCGACGGCATGGTTACAAGTTCCTATCTGGACGGATGGGATTGAGGCATTTTCCTTCGCCTTCGGGTCCTATCCGAACGGATGGGATCGAAGCATTTTTCCTTGCCTACGAGTTCCTGTCCGGACGGATGGGATCAAGGCATTCTTTCGCCTTCGGGTCTTATCTAGACGGATGGGATCGAAGCATTTCTTTCGCCTTCGGGTCCTATCCAGACGGATGGGATCGAGGCATTTTTCCTCACCTTGGAGTTCCTGTTCGGATGGATGGGATCGAGGCATTTTCCCTCGCCTTCGAGTTCCTGTTCGGATGGATGGGATCAAAGCATTTTTCCTGGCCTTTGCGTTCCTATCTAGACGGATGGGATTAAGGCATTTTCCGAGCCTTTGCGATCCTATCTGGACGGATGGGATCGGGTCCTATCCGGACGGATGGGATAGAGGCATTTTCCTCGCCTTTGCGGTCCTATCTAGATAGATGGGATTGGGTCCTATTCGGACGGATTGGATTAAGGCATTTTCCTCGTTTGTGTGGCCCATTTAGCCTTTCTTGGGCCCATTCAATTCATTAAGGGTTCATTTAGCCCATTTAGCCCATTTGGGCCCATTTAGCCCCATTTGGGCCCATGGGGGCCGACAAGGCCCATATGGGTCCATTAAGCCCAAATTGAACCTAAAAGCCCATGAAGGCCCACCATGAACAATTTAACCCATTTCTTTTCTACCAATCCATATTTTATTTCTCCTTCTCCACATACATAAATCATTTACCATTTTTTTTACCAAAATCACATAAGCCTCCCTTCTCATTGAACTCACTCATTTCTTCACCAATCTCCCATGAATTTAGCCTAAACCATTCTTACTCACTGAGCTCAACCTCTAGTCCATCTCATCACTGGATCATCAGCCACACAAGCTACCCCAGCCATTGGATCAGCCATCACCGGAGGCACTGGATCGCTGTTGATTCCTGTCGGCGAGCAGGGGACAGATTGGAGCGCGAGGGGGACAACCGTTTGTTGTTTGCAGGGTTGTTACGACTTCGGTTAGGAGTTTGTTATTGATTCTATTACGTGTCGAGTGCCCTGCCGGAGTGGGTCACCGAATGTTTCCTCACCTATATAAGGGATGGTAGAGGTAGAGGTTTTAAGGACTTTCTAGCGAGAAAGAGAGAGAACTCAGAGTGCCAGTGAATTCCAGAGAGAAAGGGAGACTCGCGGGAAGGAGAGGAGGAGAATTCAGACACTCCGGCGAGCTGAGAAGGAGCCTCACGTCGTCAGGCCAGGTACGCTCTCCTCAGACCTCTTTTAGTTTCAAATATAGCTTCCGGGAGTCCCCAGTCTCTTTCTGGTTTGTTTCCGAGCAATTCAGATGTCTAAATTGCTCCCTGGAGCTTGCCGTCGTGGTTTTCCGGCGATGTAGGTGGGGGGACCGATCCAGGGCACGTTTTGGGTCCTCGATCTTCCTCTCCACCTTCTCTGGTCTCCCCAGTGCTCCACGACCCATCACATCGCCACTCCACCGCTCCCGACAGCTTCGCATGACGCTTGACGGAAAACTGCTCCAGTCCCGCCGTCGCCGACAAGACGACGGGATCCAGAGGAACCATGCCAGCCTCTAGCCCCTCACGCTGCCCCGGTCGTCCAGAAACATCCCACGGCATGCCCCCGAGCTCTTGAAGCCACCAGCAGTGTGAATTGAGCCCCAGACCGCCTCCGCAACCGCCGTCACCGAAGTGCCGTCGTGATTGATCGAAGAACTAGCTCGAGCAGCCTATTTCGCAGAGGATCGATAGGGAGCACTCGAATCAATGCCCCGAAGCCTCCAGAAGCCCTGGATTGCCGCACTGCAGCCCCGACAGACCTCCTTCTTCTCCGATGCCGTCGCCGGAGCACCTTGACGGCGAGGTAGGTGGGAGGCCCGTTCCCACCGTTAGCTGCTCAATCCACTCCGATGGATCATCTCCCCTCATCTTCTTCTTGCCTCCTGTGAAGTCTGATCTAAGATCAGACCACGGGAAGGCCTTGTTTGCCCCCATGGCGGTCGTGGCGACGAGCTTCGTCGTTTCTTTTATTCATTTAAAAAATAATTTGAAACATTTTATTTGAATAAAATACAGAAACATTATTTTTCTTTCATTTAGGTCCTTCTAGCATTACTTTTAGGTCCTTTTATTACAATTTGGTGCTTCAATCATTTTTCTTAAATCTTTCGAATAAAGTTTTAATTGAAAATATTACATGTTTTACCTTGAACATTTAAAATAATGTTTTCTTAATTTAAAACTTTAATAAAAGCCCTCTAGAGTTTTTTTGAATGTATTTTGTTTCAGGAAAATTGCATAGAGGCCGCTGGGCTTTCTCAAATTCTTTCTGAGGTTCATTTTTTCTGTAGAAATTGCATTGAAGCCCTTGTATTCTTTTAAATGTTTCTGAATGCTCATATTTGCTAGTTAATTTGTATTTAAACCTCTGGACTTTGTAGAAACTTTCTAGAATGTTCATTTCTTTGGTTTATTTGCATTTAAACCCCTGAATTTGTTTTAAAACTTCTCTAAAGCATGTTTTCTCTGGGTAAATTGCATTTTAACCCTCAAACTTTACTGAAATTCTTTTGGATGCTTTATTCTGTTGGGCAATTTGTAGTTTAGCCCCTGTACTTCATTGATTTTACTCTGGTTGCCTGTTTTCAAGGGTAAACTGACCATTTTGCCCTTGAAACTTCCTAGATCATTTCTGAGACATTTTTCTTGCATTTTTACCCTGATTTTATGCAGAATTGTTTTAAATGCATGTTTTAGTGGTAAAATTGCATTTTGGCCCCTAGGAAGCTACAATTTGACTCGGGATGCACATTTGGCCCTAGATTTCTTCATAAATGCATAGAATGTGTTTTCCTATGTATTTTTGATGACTTGGGCTTCAGAACTTCAGTTTTCCTCAGAATTTGGGCTTTTTGCACAAAACCCCCTTGACTTCTCACATTTGCATTTACAATTGAACTTTGCATGAATTTTCACATCTTTTTCACAGATTTTCTCGTCTTTCCGTCCCGACTTTGTGTACGTTTTCCTAGCTTGATTCCAGCTTGGTTTTCTCCCCGTTTTTTAGATTTCCCTCGATTTTTCCGTGGTTTTGACTTGTTTTGGTATTCCATCACCCGAGGGCCTACATTAAAAGGCTTGTCAAAGCCGACATTGTCCCGAAATGAGGATTATTTACCACTTTTGATTTTCACGGATTTATCCTAACTTCTGCTGATTTGTGAGACGCTTTCCGAGAATTTCTCGATTTTCACGATTTTCCTCATCGCCCAAGGGCGTAACAGTAAAGCGGCATTCTCAATGCCTACATTTGACACTCGGATTAACTTTTCCCTTTGTTTCATTTCTTGTCTCTTTGATTTTGCATGTTTTCAGTCACATTTAGCTTGAGCATATAGAATAAGCAAGCATACATTCCATAGACCATTGACAGTAGGAAAACCTAGAAAGACCGAGTTTTCTCGGGCGCATGGGGGTGCGTAACCCCTTCCCCATGCATAACCAGAATCCTTACCCTTTCTCTGGCCCACATTCATTTGTCCATTGTCCATTAGGCATGAAGCACACACATACATTCTGCATCATATTTGCTTCTCGATTTTCTTGTGTTTTTTGGTTTTCCTCGTCTTTCCATTAAAAGACTAGGTGGCGACTCCTTTCCTTGTCCTTTTTATCTTTCCTTGGTGTTTCTGGGTCTTATCTCTTCCTCCGAATTCACCATTTTCACCGTAACCGTATCAGATCTCCTCGTGTGTTTCCGCACACTGAGTAGCAGGAGAGCCACGCAAGGGTTCCACTGGCATGGTCATAGATACATCCATCGATGTTACATTAGTCCATCCATTTTGGCTTCATAAAGGAAGTGAACCATGAGGTATTCCATCAAGTCAAAGAGGGCAAGTGGAAATATATTTTCAAAATTGTACAATATGAGAATAATATTTTCCTCTAAAGTCTCTATGTCTTTTACAGACAATTAGGAGGAACAAATGGCCTTGAAGAATTTGCTTAGATCTGTAAACACATCTACAATGGACTTAGCCAACATACCTCTAAAAATAAGGAGAAGCAGTCTCTCCATGACTATATGATAATTATGGTTTTTCATTCCCTTGAAAGTGTATTTCTTAAGATCAACAAGTTTTGTTATATTTGATACCCTCCTATCTAGAAATTTTAAGTTGTTGATCCACATACATACTACCTTTATCAAATTCTTATCAAGTGTATACTTTCCCTTAGCAATTTTAGCCTTTCCATTGACATGCTCTATTAGGTGTAAGTCCTTACGACTACAAAGAAACTTCAAATCTCTATGTATATTCTCTATGTCCTTTTTCTTTCCCTTGACAGTCATTATCGTGTCGAACACAATATCAAACACATTCTCTTGATATGCATGATGTCTAAGTTATGATGAATTAGGTGCTTCGACTAATATGATAACTCCTAGAATATGCGAATCTTCATCCAATTGTGAGTATTCCTAAATCACTCTAAAGTTTGTGGACCAACATCATGTCCAAAAATGATATACTCAAACTTTGACAGTTGACTAAACAATTGCTCTCTTGACAACCTTGGAGGTGAGTTGGACAATTCAACTGTATTCTTCTTAAAAGCATGACTCTCTTTTTGATATGAGTGGTATATAGACAAGAATTGACAATGGTAGTCAAAGAAATATGGCTTGTGACCAGGTTAAATGAAATGACTTTGTGTGTTCCATACAATAATGACAACTCATCTTTCCATGCATGTTCCAACCAGACAACATCCCAGACATAAGGAAATCACTAATAGTCCAAAGAAGGATAACTTTCATGTTGAAAGTTTTCCACTTGAATATATTGTATGTCTCAACCCTAATATCACAAAGCATCTTCAACTCATCAACAAGAGGCCTCAAGCATACGTCAATGTGTTTTCCAAGATAACTTAGATCAGGATTGAGTAAAGACAAAAACATGTATGGTCTCTTCTTACACATCAAAGAAGATAGATTGTATAGTGTGATCATGATAAGCCAACACGAGTAATCTTTCCCTTCACCATGTGGATTGAATCTATCACTACAAAGACCGACAACAATGTTGTTGCATTCTTGTAACGACCCGCACCATTACCACCAAATTCATTAGCCTAACTAAAATTAAACTTACTTAAATGCCTAATTTTACAAAATAATCAAAGTCTAATTAAAGGCATCTAATCTACCAAGAACTTGTAGGGAATGACTAGTGACCTTGACTATGTGCACTAGTGCTATAACAACCTAGATCTAGATTAGCATTTTTGGTCAGATATTTTAATGGAGTTCTAGGTCGTTAGACGCTGACTTCCCTGCTTTCAATGTAGAACGCAGCTCTAGTAGTTGGCCTTTTTAGTGTTGAGTGGTTGTAGTGCTATGTCGACCCTCATGGAATTTTGAGGGTTTGCCCTAGACCGTGGAGGTTTACTAGCATTCTCAGGTGGTTGGTCTCTGTTTACGTGAGTCATGTGCACGTGGGAGGCCGCATGATTCGGTCTTGTGCTATGAATTCCCCTCATTCCCGTGCCTTGCTCCTCACACTTCTTTTTCTTCATGTTAGAGAGTGAAGGAGAGATACAGGAAAAGCTTGTACAATGGAATTGAAGCTAGGATGACACTCGTGTGCTCGTGGAGGTCCCAAGAGTACGTGGAATCGACTAGGAGCATCGAAGGTGGACGTCAACATTTGAAAAGACAATCACTGTGCATCGTCTGTACGGTGCACGCTCCACACTTTTGCTCAATTCGTTGGAAATTTGATATTGTCACACCCCAAAATTTTCCACAATAATTTAAAACAATTTAAACTATGGGAAAATTAAAGCCAAAATAGAAGATATAAAACTACTAGGAACTTGTGTGTGTGGCTACGAGACTCTGGACTACATGCATTATGCTAAACCTCTACATGCTTGCACCTGCAACCCAAAAACACGAGGAAAATACATGAGTGACAGGGGTCACCTAGTACGCACCCCAAGAAAACCGTGGAAAGCAAATCATAATTAATTTTTTCTTTTAATTTTTTTTCGCAAACCGTTTCTCAAAACCATTCGAACCAGGCCGCACACCAGTCAAAACGACAATCGGGGCTCTACTAGCCCAAAACCACAAGCAATGGCGCTCAATGGCTAAAACCACACATAGTGAGCCAGAAAGCCCAGCACTATGCAACCAAACTCTGGCCACAAGCAGTCCATCGAGGAGCGACCACGACGTTCTGCACTACCATGGTGAAGCCACCCTGTATAGGAGCGATCATCGTCCTGTGATTCTCTCTACCTAGAGAACCCTCACAAAGCCAACCCCTCCTTAGGAAGGCTGTCCTGTCTCTTAGGATGCTACCAGCTACAGGGCACTTGTCCCACCTACACTGGCCACCATAGGGTCCGCCTCCTCACGGTGTCCTCCACACACAATGCTCAGGAGGGAGTGTCATACCTCCACACCGAATGACACCCGAGTCTCAATGCTCTCGGCGACAGCTAGAGTATCATACCTCCCCGTCATGCCACAAGACACCTCAACTCGTGGACCACAACCCTAGCCTTAAGACGACAATCAAGGGGTCTCATACCTCCAAGACCTGACACCCCTCATCCTCAGGTATCTCGGTCACCAACCTCGACCAAGGAGTCACGCCCGACCACCTGAGAATGTTGTCACATTCCCTAGTCTCAACAACACGTTCCTACACTATCTCAAGCTGCACATAGAAAACTAGGAAAACCATTTTCCAAATTTGCCAACTCGTTCCTTTGAAAACCATTTTCATATCTTTTGAAAAGAAATCTTCCAAAACCTCGACAAAGTGACTCATTAGGTGTCCCAAGGGACCACCACTAACGGCCAACAACCCCATCTCAATGGGACAACACAAACCAATCCGGAAAACCCTCAGAAATCATATTTTATAAAAGCATTTGGACCTAGATTTGGCATGCCAAAAAACAAGTTCGGTACGCCGAAAATCTCTGGTTTGGTAGACTGATTTGGGACGGTCAACTGATTCAAGTCAATGGTCAACATTCTGGCCAAAATTGGTATACCGAAAATGGTTCGGTCGACCGAAATCCACCAATTCGATCGACTGTCTAAAATCAGACGACCAAATTTCGACCAAAGGACCTAATCTGATAGAAAAATGGCATATCAAAATTGTTCGATATGCCGGTTTTTGCGAAAAACAGAAAATGGCCTAAACCCTATTGTTTGAAATTGTCCAAAGTGGGAGCTCTGATCAGACCCCCCAAACAACCACCAAAAATCTCACATAAAACATAAGATGTAGACCCTTGAGTCTACTCCATAACCCAACAAAAATCCATTCACCATACATCAAGATATAAAATCGCAAAGGCATAAGGGTGAAAACGACCCAAGACACAACTACTGGCATAAATGCCCATAAATCCACCATAAATTCTCATAAATTCACAATAAATTCTAGGAATGTAAATTTACCTAGATTTCATGCAATCCTATCAATTTCTACCAATTTCATGCTCTCTACTATAGGGGTTGGAGATGCATACTTGAGAAACGCTTGTTGGCGATCCTCCGGTTGACTCCGATGGCCATGACGTCCATAGGAGCTTCCACGACCTCCAGAACACCCGCCACGCCAACGCTGAGCCTCACGGTGCCTCTGCCTCTCTCACTTCTCTCTCCTTCTCTCACCGGTGCACAGAACCGGGGAGGAAAAACAAGGGTGACGAGTGGAGAAAGATGGAGTGGGAAGGGAGGGGAGTGAGGGGGAAGGGAAAGGGAAGTGGGGGAGAAGAAGTGTGCACCTGAGGATGAGAAAGAGGAAGAAGAAGGTGGGCGTTGAGCGATGGAGGTGTGCGGCACAAGCGACTTATAAAACCCTGTGCATGTAGTAGCTGAGAACGTGCTCACCTACGCGCCTCAGCCACCAGCATCCCGCACAAGCTCAACGACCACCGCCCAACCTCCAGCCACAACAACTGGTCCACAACACTAGCCCCACACGCACAGTGCCAAACTACACACAAGGATATGCAACAGAAGCTAGTCCACGATGCCCAAGCCTAAAAACACAAAACCATAAAACCAGCCTCGAAACAGTTACACCCATCTAGGAATAAATTCATTAAAATGTAAATAATTACAAAATAAATTTTATGAGTGTCACAGATATGGTTTTGTTCCTCATGAGATTTTGAACAAAATGGAAGTGATTTCGTGATATTTGATTGATTGTGCAATTTTTAATCTCAAAAATTTACAAATGGTTGATACTATTCATCTACAGTGTTTTTCGATGACTTTTTGGGCTATTATGCATGAAAATTGATGATTTTTGTGCCATGGTGTTGTTGCTTGCATGATTTCCTACAGTTTGGTACCTGGTTTGCTGAGTTTCATCAAGTGTAGGCAATAAATGGGAATCAATAGTGATGGGTTCAAGGCTTTATGCTTTGCAACCTGAAAATCTACCTAGGGCGCACCTTGTAGGCCCACCTGGGAGGCACACCTCAGTGGCGCACCTAGTAGTGCAGCCCAGTTGCTGATTTGAAGTGCTGCCTTGAGTGTTAGTTAGGTGTTTACACATATAACCCTAATAAATAATGTTCTGGTGATATAAAGAACCTAGTGGTTTATAAATGATTAGGATAATCATTAAAGATAATATAGGGATTGCCTAAATTTGACTTGCAAGATCCTACTTGGGCAATGGGTTGAATAAAAGATTATTGAACTTAGATTTATTAAGTTCTCCCTTTAATGGGATAGATTGGACATTAGGATTTATAATTCACCCTAGGATCATATGATAAATCAGTTGGGCGTGGTACGCTGAATGACGTATTCAGTGACACTATTCTATGTGTTTGATCCCTACCTAATTATGCTCCTGAGGGAGATGAGCTAGTAGGATTCTTATGATTCGAAGCTAGAACACGAAGTTCTAGTTGTGGTTTGTGTTGGTGTCTGGTCTTATAAGTGGAATGGGAATGTAAGACCATGGTTTTAGCTCTTGTTGGGTGTTTTTTTTGGTTTGTCGTCGTAAGTTGAGCGAGGTGCTCTAGAACTCAGACACTCTCAAGGTGTGATTGCTTGGGCCTGACAGAGGAATTGTTTAGGATATTTTTTAAGTTGTGGTTTTGGTTTCGATTTTTGTGTTGCTTTTAGGCACAGAGTTTGGTGAGAATTTTGGAAATATATTTAATGGTTTTCCAAAAGGTTTTGGAAAGAGAAATGGATCAGTTTGTAAATAGTTTTGGAAAGAGTTTTCTGGTATTTTCTTGTTGTAGTGGTGGACCAATAGACCGAGGGATCGTGCTGTCTAGACTAAGGGATGTAGGCCACATTCCTGGGTGGTCAAGCACGTCGCCTAGGTTGAGGTCGTGAGATGAAGAGGCTACAGGCTAGTGCTCATCGAATCATGGAGGTATGATACTCATGGATTGTCATTCACGAGGCCAAGGCTAAGGTCCATGGGTCAAGGTGCTGTCAGGGTAGGTGCTAGTACCGAGCACCTAACCCAGGGTACTATCTGGACCTAGTATATCGTGACTGCAGATCCAAGGGGTATGAAACCTTTAAGTAGCTACATGATACGTCGTATAGTCCAGGTACTGAGACTTGTGGGTGCTGGTAGAGCTTGGGAGGTGAGGAGCCTCCAAGGGCTTGAGCACTAAGTTAGGACGTCAAAAGGGCGTACCCTATGGTAGTCCTGAGAGGTGATGGCTTGCCCAGGTGGGATGAGCAGCTTTCTTAGGTGTGTTTAGCCTTTTTGCGAGTCCTACAGGTGGTAGGACTACAGGATGGGTAGACTCCTCCATAGGGTAGTTGTTTGTAGTAGTGCAGACACCGTGGTAGCTCCGCGGTGGACTACTTGTGGCCTATGTTGACAGCTTGGCTTTGGGTAGTTCAACACATTGTTGTACTTATGGTTTTGCTAAGTCCTGATTCAGGGAATCAGGCTCTAGCCTAGAGGTGGTCGTCGTGTTGCGCCTAGTTGAAGCCTAGTGCTTTGAGAGCGATGGCTCCGTGGTTTTGGTTTAGAGTTGACAGTGGTTTGGAAGCAGAGGCTCTAAGGCTTTGGTGTGGCAGTTTTAGTTTAGAGAGGACTGTGTTGTGTAGAGCAAAGGCTCTACGTTTATTGGTGGTTGCTGTTGTGGGTACCCTAGATGCTATAGAGAGTGTTCAAACAATGTTGGTTGTCTAGTCCACTCAAGGAGTGCATGGGACTAGGGTGTGTGTTTTGTGTGGTTTTGGGCTTGTGTCGGTAAGAGTAGCCTTCTTAGGCATGCATAAAAGGATTTTAAAGTGCATGCATGTGGTTTTGAAAGGAAAAAAGAAAGAATAGTTTTTAAAGGCATGGTTTTGAAGTTTTGCCGCTTGCCGAGCATTAGTGGATTACCTTAGTTTGGTGTTGCAACATCTGGGTGGAATACTTGTGCTTGTGTGCCTATGGCGTAGTTACACCTATTTCCTCTATGTTGTGGACTATGTGGTTAGGTGGGGCGTTTGCTGAGTGACCATTTTGACTGGTCACTCTCGTGTGCTTTGTTTTATGTGTTTTGATAGGTGCAAGATAGTAGCTATTGGTTGCTAGTGCATATAGGAGGAGTCACGCTGCCACACATCTGGGATTTTGATGAGTGTTTAGTTTAGTTTTATTTCTATTGTTCATTAGCATTGTTCCTGTCCAGTGTACTTAGAATTAATTGCATAATTAGTGTAATAGTTAGACAACAATAATAAAATGAAAATTATAGCTAGGTTGAGGGGTAGTGACTTGGGGGTTGTTACAAGTGCTACATCGCTAACCGTCTACACCTGCAACTAAAAAATACAAGAAAACACACATGAGTGACAAAAAGTCACCCAACACATACCTCACAAAAAACCACGAAAAAACCAAGCTAAAACCAGCAATATAAATCTCACTAGACTTTAAAACACTTATGAAAACTATTTTATCTTTTTGAAAAGTCACCAGAAACACCAGAAAACACTCACAACTTAGAACGACCCCATTGGTCAAAACTTGCAGAAAACTACATAGGCGCACCCAAACTACATAGTGAGTTGTGTTACTCGACGACAAGCAACCAACTTCGGCCATAAGTAGACCACTAAGGAACTACCACGGTATCAGTACTGCCATGGATAACCACTTTGTGGAGGAGTTTACCCATCCCAACGTTCCACCACCTGTAGGACCCTAGAAAGGCTAACCACATACTAGGAAAGCCTACTCACCCTACTCCTAGACGAGCTGTCTCTCCACCTAAAGGACAAACCACATGGTACGCCCTCTCGACGCCCTAGCTTGGTGCGTGAACCCTACACCTAGGCTTTGCTAGTACCCACCAACAACACGGTACCCATAACAACTAGGGTATCATGCCTAGCTACGTAGGAGTATCATACCTCTCAAGTTCGCTACCACGATACTATCAGGTATGGACGGTACCCTAAGTCTCGGCACCTTGAGCAACTAGAGTTTCACACCTCTAGGTCTGGATGGCACCTCAACCAATGAACCTCAGCCTCGGCCTTGTTAATGACAATCTAGGAGTTTCATATTTCTAAGATCCAACGAACACTTGCGTATGGACTCTTGGTCTCTCACCTCAACTTAGGTGGTGCACTTGACCACCAAAGAATGTTGTCACATCCTCTAGTCCAGACAACGTGACCCTTTGATCTCTTGGTCTATTGAGCCAAAAAACCACAGAAAAACCCTTTTCAAATGCCAACACATTATCTTTAAAAATCTATTTTCATGACCATTTATACACTACTAGGGCATTTACAAAACTAAGCACCATATTAGTAAACAAAATACTAGAATCAAAACACTAAAAATACCAACTTCAGCATCTAGAATAGGCCCTGAAATCTGTAGGAGCAACCCAAGTAGTCTACCTGTGGGCCTGACCCACGGTAGCTGTTTGCGGGTTGCCCTGAAATCAAGAGCTTAGAGAAACTAGAGCTCAACAGGCATTCACTCCTCCTCAAATAATTTCTGTTTTCTTCTATAGGACACAATCTTGACAAATAACATACCAAAATGTGAGAAATCACACAAGCAATCCAATATTACTAAAATTAATAATTTCCATGCACTAGAACTCAAGAAAACCATTGAGAAAGGCTCAAATGAATAGTATCAACCATTTTTAAATAATCAAGATTAAAAATCACATACTCAACCAAAAATCACGAAATCATTTCCATCATGTTCAAAATCACACAAGGAATGCAATCATATCAATTTTATAGAAAATAAAGCGAAGTTATGGAGTGTGCACCTTAAGAAGACCCACTGTGCACCACTACCAACAACCACCACCAACCATCCCCACGTGCTTTGGAGCTCACCACAGTCACACGAACGACATCCCAGAGCCAAACATCTCGCCATAGGCATTGAGACCCACCAACGATGCAAACCTCTCCCTCTCTCTCTCTCTCTCTCTCTTTGTCACTCTCTCTCTATCTCACTCGTCTGAAGCTCACGAAGAGAAGGAGAGGAAGATGAAGATGAAAGAAGAGGAAGAAGGAGAATAAGAAGAGAGGGAGTTGGCATCTTGAGGAAGGAAGAGGACTTGTGGCTTACGGGGGACGTTTCGTCCTCCTTATGTAGCCTCTGTCTCTATGGATTGAGTGTGTGCATGTCCACCAACTCCACAAGCACAACTAAACCACAACTCGTGAGCACAACCAAACCACCACTACACAAACCAGTCTACCATGCATGAGCAAAACCAAAACCACAACTCTAGGAACAACTTCACACAAGGCTAAAGGGTAACACCTCATCTGATTAACTGAAATAACCGCCACAGTCTACGGTACTTGGTAGTGGTACCCACCCACTGTACCTACGAACAAGGTTGACCCACGGTTCTAGCCCGCTAGGCTAGTTAATTTAGTGGTCCAAATGAAGAGATAAGGCAGAAATACTATTCACAAAACCCACAAATAATGACCACATGCTTGTAACACCTGTTCATAATTAAATTTCATTAATTTCAGTTAATTACAAGTACAATGAATTTTAGGATGCTACATCCTACCCACCATACAAAATGATTTCGCCCTTGAAGTCACTAGTAGGTGAAAAAATACGGATACTAGGCAAGGATTGCGTCCTCAGGCTCCTAAGTGGCCTCCTTGGCACCATGATGTTGCCATCTCACCAAAACAAGTGGAATCACTTTGTTCTATAGTACCTATTCCTTCCAATCGATAATCTGAGCAACATCCTCCACGAAAGATAAATCTTGTTGAATCCTGCTCTCACTTTGATCGGGCGGTCATTGTCGCTTTGCCCCTTGGATTTCCATGGGCACGGAATCCTACTTTGACTTTGACCGGGCAGTCATTGTCGCTTTGCCCCTTGGATTTCCGCAGGCGCGGAATCCTGCTCTGACTTTGACCGGGCGGTCATTGCCGCTTTGCCCTTTGGATCTCCGCGGGCGCGGAATCCTACTCTGACTTTGACCGGGCGGTCATTGTCGCTTTCCCCCTTGGATTTCCGCGGGCGCGGAATCCTGCTCTGACTTTGACCGGGCGGTCA
>JAMKQA010034300.1:0-16613 GCA_024699735.1 Posidonia australis | reverse complement strand
AATTTTCACAGGAAAATGAACTTGCAGAAAGTTTTTAAGAAAGTGCAAGGTCCTTTTGGCAAAATGTCTGAAAGAAAATATGTTTCAAAGACTCTAGGGGCTTTTATTAAAGTTTTAAACTCAGAAAACATTATTTTAAATGTTCAAGGTAAAATATGTAATATTTTCAGTTAAAACTTTATTCGAAACATTTTAGAAAAATGAGTGCAGGACCTATATGCAATAAAAGGACCAGAAAGTAATTCCAGAAGGACCTATTTGCAAGAAAAACATAAACTCCAGACTTTATTTAAAATAAAAGTTTTAGATGTTTTTTAAAAAGGAAAAAGGAGCGACGGTCGTCGACGACGGAGCTCGCCGCCGCCGACCACCGGAGGGGGGCAAACAAGCCTTCCTGTGGTCTGTTCTCAGATCAGACTCCACGAGAAGCAAGAAAGGAGGCATCCAGAGAGATCCAACGGATTGGATCGGAGGCACAACGGCTGGAGTGGGCCACCCACCCTTCTCGCCATCGGGGCTACGCCGGTGAGACATCTACGACAGCTAGAGGCGTTCGAGGCGGCGACGCTGCGATCTGGGGCCTCTGGAGGGTTGAGGATGAGTTGGGGGGAATTTCTGGAGTGGCGTGGAGGCTAATGGAGCGAGGTGGTGGTCGAGCATTGCAGCCGTAGCTTCCTCCGTCGAGCGGCATTGCTGGGACGATCGGGGGCTCGCGGCATGGATCCAGAGGCTTGGGCGCACTTGCGGGAGGCTGAGGAAGGTCGTCACGGGGCTGGTGCACCACGGCGTGACTCGGACCGGCGTGTAGGCTCGGACAGAGCCTTCTTCTCCGGCGATGGCAGCTACAGGAGACGTTTTTCGGCGATCTTCGCGTGGCTTTCTGGAGGCGTCGGAGTAGCTACGGTAGGGCACGACGAGCTCCAAGAGAGGCCAAGAGAAGAGGGGAGAGAGCTCAGGGTCTAGGAAACATCGTGGATCAGTCCCCCAACCTAGATCGTCAGAGATCGACTCTGGCGAAGTCCAGGAGGAGATTCCGACCTGAGGAAACCTCTGGTCTTAATGGAATCAACATGAGCAGGCTTAGGGAAACCTAGAAAGCTAAATACGAATTTCAGAGAGGGCTGAGGAGGGTGTACCTAGCTGGAGAATTCTCTAAACCTCGCCGGAGCTCTGAACTGCACCTTGAGCTCTAGATTCTCCCTCTCGCTCTCTGCTCGCTTTGAACTCTCTGAACTCTGCTCTCTTTCTCACGCGAGTGGAAAAAATGCTCTCCCTCCTGTCTGAAATGCTGGCCTCCTCCTCCTTATATAGGAGCACTGGAACCCAAAAAACTGCAACCGATTCAGTGCACGGCACCCAACAGTACAACAACAATCTTTGACAGCTGTTACGCCAGCTCAGCAGACAGCCAACGGTTGTCCCCCACACACTCCGGTTTGCTCCCCTGCCCGCCAACAGAGACGGACGGCGATCCTGGCTTCTTCGGCGAGCCATCCAACGACTGAGGGTGCCTTGACTTGTTGGCTGGATTGACGGCGAGATGGTGAGCTCAATAAGGAGGTGGATTTAGACTGATTTCGTGAGGCTTGGTGGAGGGAATGGGTTCAATGAAATGTGGTGAATTTGGCAAAAATGAAGAAAAAAAAGAAGATGGTTTAATGTGGGTGAATAAGATTTTGGTTTCAATTGGACTGAAATGATGGTTAAACTGAATGTTGGCTGATGTTATGGGCTTTGGGCCAAGGTGGACTCATTTGGGCTCAATGGGCCTAAGTGGGTTCATTTGGGCTAAATGGGCCCATGTGGGCCTTCATGGGCCCAATTCGGTCTCCATGAATTAAATGGCCTTGGTTAGGTTTAATGAGCTCAGCCACCACATCTCCATTCTAGAAAATCAGGAAATTGGGGTGTCTATAGGCTTATTGCATCCAAAGCAACATCTTCAGAGTGTTTATCTATGAGCCACCTCAAAATTAGGGTGTCTACTGATGCCCCTCCCTGAGCGAGGTCAAGGGACGGAGGGAACCAAGACCGATTCTCAGGGTTGACAAGATACCCCCATTTTGAGGCTGCGGAGGAGTGATGTTTGCTGTAGGCATTAGGTCACTTATCTGGTGGATGCACCGAAAGTCATGACTTGTTGCCAAATGCAAATGCAAAATGCGTGTGACTGCTGAGCTAAATGCTGGAAATGCGTGATGCCAATGCAAGATGCAAATGCAAGAGCCGATATTTAAAAGTAAAATGTGAAGCTGATGCTAACATGAGAATGGATGCTCATAAGGCAATGCAATGCTGAGGCTAATGCTGAAGTGATATGGCAAAAAGCAAAGGAATCCCGCACACAGATGGAACCACCGACGGGAACATGATAAGTTGTCGGACTAATCAATTGGATTATCGAGGTTATCAACCTGAGGCGGGATATGACAAGTCAGCCAAGTCTTGTCAACCCAGCCGCCAAATGGCTTGACGGTTGTCAACCTAGTTGGGGATACCAGCCCAAAGAGAAGGGGCATGACAAAACGCATTGTTTGCCAAGCAAGAAAGGAGGCCCTGTTCGCATAGACTGAGGGCAAGCAAAGGGATTTCGCGCCTGCGAAAACCCAAAAGAGAAAAGGACAGAAAAGGACCTTGACCGTCCGGTCAAAAAGTTAAAAAGCTGAATTTCGCACCCGCGAAAACCCAAGGAAAAGGAGAAGGGCCTTGACCACCCGGTCAAAGGTCAAGCAAAAGGATTTCACGCTTGCAAAAACCCAAGGGAAAAAGGATAGGGACCTTAACCGCTCGGTCAAAGGTCAAACAAAAGGATTTCACTCTCGCGAAAACGCAAGAAAAGATACAGAAAGGACCTTGACCGCCCGGTCAAAGGTTGAACAGCAGGATTTTGCGCCTGCGAAAATCCAAAGAAAAGGATAAGGACCTTGACCTCTCGGTCAAAGGTTGACTCTGACCGCCCGGTCATAAGCCAAAGAAAAGGACAAGGAAATAACCTAGACTGCCCGGTCGAAGGTCGACTCTGACCGCTCGGTCAGAAGCCAAAGAAAAGGATCTCGCGCCCGTGAGGAAAAAGAAAAAGAAATGAGCTTGACCGCCCGGTCAAAGGTCGACTCTGATCGCCTAGTCAGAAGACATGGAAAAGCAATGGAAATGACCTTGACCGCCCGGTCAAAGGTCGACTCTAATCATCCTATCAGAAGCCAAGGAAAAGGATAAGGAAATGACTTCGATCACCTGGTCGATGGTCGACTTTGACTGCCCGATCAGAAGCCAAAGAAAATGATCTCGCGCTCGCGAGGAAAAAGGAAAACAAATGACTTTGACCGCCTGGTCAAAGGTCGACTCTGACCGCCAGGTCAGAAGACAAGGAAAAGCAACGGAAACGACCTTGACCGCCCGGTCAAAGGTCGACTCTAACCGCCCGATCAGAAGCCAAGGAAACGGATACAACCTTGACCGCCCGATCAGAAGGTCAAATAGTTGGATTTCGCGTCCGCGAAAATCCAAAGGGAAGGATTAGACCATGACCGCCCGATCAAAAGGTCGAACAGCTAGATTTCGCACCCACGAAAATCCAAGGGGAAGCTATGTGACCTTGACCGCCCGATCAAAAGGTCGAACAACTGGATTTCGTGCCCGCAAAAATCCAAGGAAACGGATATGACCTTGACCACCCGGTCAAAAGGTCGTACAACTGGATTTCTTGCCCACGAAAATCCAAGGAGAAGGATATGACCTTGACCACCCGGTCAAAAGGTCGAACAGTTGGGTTTCGCGCTCATGAAAATCCAAGGAAAAGGAAAAGGACCTTGACCTCTTGGTCAAAAGGTCAAGCAAAAGGATCTCGTGCCCACGAATATCCAAGTAAAGCAAAAGAAATGGCCTTGATCGCCCGGTCAAAAGGTCGACTTTGACCGTTTGGTCAAGAGCCAAGGAAAAGGATCTCGTGCCTGCGAAAATCCAAGAAGGAGGGGTCGAAGGATCTCATCCGCTCGGAAGGAGAATCCGAAAAAACAAAAAGCGATAATCCCTGGATTGTCCCCTAGGAAGGAAACTGGTTGCAATTACGCTTAGAGGGCAGAACTGTAAATGTGCTTGCTGTTGGTGCTATGGTACAGAAACTGGTGTTTTTTTTACTAAGATACAAGTGCAATATCCTCTGAAAGGGCTTTGCTGAAGTTCTTGATCTAAGGTGGCATTGTTGCAAGGTTGCAAAAAGTGAGGGCTTATTTGCAATTTTCCAAAACTTGAGGGCTTTATTGCAACTTTTCTGATATGACAAACTTCTGATTGCTGTACTTCCACTATGCTATGAGATTTGATATTCTGCTGAATATTTGCAAGCTTCTGCCTCCTTCATAACTTCCCACATCCTTTGTGGACTATTATGCAAATTTAAGGAATGTAAGGGATTTTCTGCAAATTACCCCTCTGGTGAATTTTCGCAGTCCATGTGCTGCCTTTTATTGAAAATTTATATTTTGCTCTTGAAGTGCAAGTTGCGGAGGGTCAAAACGCAATTTTCGTGACCATTTTGCACTTTTGACCTTGGGAATGAAACTGCTTGCATTGCTGGTATATGATGGGGCTCACTGGGTAACTGCCATAACTACCAGCTCATATGCCATACCTAGATATCCAGTCATGGTGACACCCAAGCATTTTCCTGATGTTCTACAAACATGGTTTAGTGCATTAACTGCCGAGGATCGTGAGCAACTGCAGGTTTGAAGCATATCATCATCGTTGTTGAATATTGCCAAGGTTGAAGTGAAATGGCACTTGTTATGTGTTGTGGCTAGATTTTGGAAACCCACTTTCCATACATTTCGCCTCAAGTTGACAGAGCTTACTCTCATCTTGGAAGAAGTCTGGCGGATTTGTGGGCTACTGCCATGCATGCCACCAGCCAGTTTCATGTGCCACGACAGCTATGCTTCTGTGTTGCGTCAACTGACAGACCTATCCAGAAGTGCTTGAGAAGCCTCATCTGCATGCTCCAAAAGTAGTACTGTCCCCTTGATATTCTTGATTTAGAAAAGGCAGCTGTCTTGCCCCTAGTCAAAGACCTATTCCCAACCAAAAAGTAGTTAACATACCCCTGGCTGAAGATCCCTTTTTGCCAATATTTCGACCCAAAAGGCAGCTAGCATGCCCCTAGTTGGAACGTGGGCAAACGCCTTGTAAAGCGATGCAAAATGCAAAAAGTGGTGTAATCGGAAATGTTGAATGCCAAATGACTTATGCAAGACTCATAAGGTAGAAGCTAGCTTTATACATGGTTTATGGAAGATATGCCCTCAGCACAGAGGAAGCCTTCATTGCCTGCTACGAGGAACTAGAATGTCCTCAACTCACTTGGTGCTACCTGGATCCCTAGGTTTATAGTGGCTCTCACTCAACCAATGGGCTTTTGGGATAAAATGGGCTCCATGCCAAACTCCTAGGGCCCTATACCTACTTTTCTCTATAATTCATTTTTCTTTTACTCCCTCAAAGGCATGCTGATTGACCTTATCCCTTCTTGGAGGTAATAAACACCTAGGCTGAGTGGTGGCTGCTCTCTCTTTTTTCTTTTTGATGTAAAAGGGGTGGCTAGTCCCTTTGCAGGTATGGGCCTGGTAGGTGTATGCTTCGACTCCTCTCCAAGTTACGTGATAGGGATAGAGTCGTCTTGCATGCCTCTCTCATTGGAGCCAACTTCTATCTTCGACTTCTATCTTCTTATTTCTTTTGTGCTCCAAAGACTATATTTTTATTGGCTCACACTCATTCACAACCTATCATTTTTTCTCCCTCTGAAGGTATAGGCCCCTTAGGAATTTGTACATTTCGTTCATTTTCTCACGAATACTGGCTCCCTCACCCCCTATTCACATAGGTAGCAACACATGAGGAGGATCAAAACTCTTCCTAAGCAGGCTGGCTTCCCGATTTTCCTCATCAGGCAATGGTTATGCCAATGTTCATATTATGATTACAATACAAAAAGAAAGTACAATGCACATGACACGATTTATGTGATGTTTGGATGCAATAAATAGGAAACATATAGATGCATGGCCCACAATGGAATGTTTTGCAAGGCTCGGGAGTGGCCGATGATCGCTGGTAGTACTTCTTAATTAGAAGGTCCTGACGGGCTCCCAGCTGACTGGAGATTAGCACACTCTCTTTCCGATTGAAGGACCATGATTGAAGCTTGGTCCCGGTGATTCTGGCTGCGGTGGTGAGACAATTGTTTTCCCCTCCTTGATTCTGTCGTGCTCTGCTAAGTCCTCCACGAGCACTTCCAATTGTTCTTGGAACAAAATATCCTCAACTGTGTCATCTGTCAGGCTCTTGAGTCTGCCTTCTGCATAGGATCTTGTGCTGTTGCTGCCTGACACACTGCCAACTGTTCTGACTCTGCTAAGCACTGTACAACTCTGAAGCTACTTATAGGTCTGCTCTGACAATAAATGACCATTCTCTAGAAAAATTAAACAGCTTGAGGCTATGAACAAACTCTAGCTTGGATTCAAGACGCTTGTACTGGTGAAGTTAGTTAAATCACAGGAAATGATCATCTTTGGGGACTTACCTGAGCGTAGGGGTCTCTTCTGCTGGTATTGATACTCGTATCCCAATGCTTCGTGCTCTCTTTGTTCTTTCGCCTTGATTGGCTTGGCGGTTCCTTGGCCGTATCGCCAAAGGGGTTCCTTTCTCGTATCCCCACTTGCGACACAAGTTTCGACCACCAAACGAGGATCACTACAAATGGCCAAAAGGCAGGAATGGAATTGACCGGCTCAAACTGGTTGACACGGTACAAAACATTACAGGATCAGGCTCGAAGCGGACAGGGTTTGAAGCTGAACGATGAGACTGCCTCAATGGGAGGACAAATCAAACTAATGACTCCTCGAAATCACCAAAGAGGGATAAATACAACTGACATGGGAAAGGGGAGAATACAATAAGATTGGTAAGACAAATAAAAGATCACATAGAATCAACAAAAAAGATGGAATTGACTCCCAAGGGGCCTGCTGCTCCTAGGGCTGAATGCTGGGGTAATGGCTGGCTAACTATGTTAGGTTGTGCTAGAGGTGCTTGTGCAGCTATTGATGTGGGTGAGGGGCCTGCTGCCTGTGTGCTAATCACAATGACCTTCTAGTCAATCAAGTCTTGGATTGCGTTCTTAGTGTGAGACAATTGTCCGTCGAGTGACCTGCGACTCAATGGAAATTGCAGAACGCATTCGTGTTATATCAGGCAGGAAGCGGACTTGGTGGCAGGTGAATCTCAAGTAGCCTCAAGAGGGATGCAACTTTAGGAAACACCATGCCCAACGGCTCCACTAAACGGGTATAGTGGCGCCTGTCACGGCGTTGCTGCCTTGGCTGCGAATGTGCCAATGGCGGGCGCATCGCCACAGGTGAGGTAGGATAAACTGAAGTGGTGGTGGGAGTGATGTGTGGTGCATGAGGTGCTTCAGGTGTGGGCGTGGGTGCATAAACTAATTGGTGCTGAGGGGGCAGATGGACATTCGCCAATGTAGCTGGGGATCTAATGTAAGAAACTGTATCCTTGGAGGGATCCCGCCTCCTTGGTGGATTGACATTATGGTTATTGTTGTTATTGCTGCTGCTGGCGCCACTATGTGAGGAAGTGGCTTGTTCGGCGAATGCAGAGAGCGTTGGAAAACTACCGCCACGTAGTGAGCTCTCAACACAGGTGCCCGCCCGGAGCAATGCAGAAAAAGTGGTAATTGATTGTATGTTGAGCAGAGCCCCGACTACTGGCTGTGCTCCTCGGATCACGATCTCAATAGACTCCTCGTCGGAGGGTTTATCTTTGACCTGCGAAGCCAAAGACCGCCAACATCCAACATACTCCCCAATTATTTCTTGGGGCCTCTGCTTGATAGCGACTAAGTCCTCCCGCTTTGGGACTAAGTCGAGATTAAAGGAATATTGTTCAAGGAACGCCTGTGTAAGGTCGTCCCAAGTCTTGATGGTGGCCTTGTCGAGGGAAGTGAACCACTTCAACGTGGGCCCTGTGAGACTCTTCTAGAACAGGCAGATGAGCAATCTCTCATCAGCCTGGAGTTGGGCGAGGTCTTTGCAATTGGCTTTGAGATAGGAAATTGGGCAGCCCCTACCATTATATTTTTCGAACTCCGGGATTTGAAAGTTAGGTGGGAGAGTCGAAATAATAGAGGTCTCGGAATTGATAGGACTAGTGGTCCCCACCTTGCATTTGTCGGAGTGTGCGCTCCAAATCATTGACCCTCGCAAGGAGAGTGTCTAGAGCTACTGCAGTCGTAGAGTGTGCAACCAAGGCGGGTGCCCTGTACACTGTATGGGTCGCCCCTAAGGGCTCCCCGGATCCACCATTTCGCCATCTGGTGCTACAGCAGGATGGCCAGTGTACCCGTGCATGTGTGATGTGGGATAAAAGATGAGACTTGTGTCTGGTCCAAGGGTGAGAATAAGGTTAAGGGTGGTGCTATAGTAGGTGCAGAAGGCGGGAGCAAGAGCTGTTGGATCGGAATGGCCTCGGGTACAATGCTCACGGTGTGTGCTCCTGTTAGCCAAGATGGCTGACCACCAGATAGTAGAGATGCATGCTGTGGTGGGTGCTGTGGCAGTGTTGGAAAAGGCAATGTCGACACCCCTATCGCTGGAGAGACAAGGGATGGCGACGGCTATGGGAGTGGTGCAGTGGGTGCAAACTGTGATCCTAGAGCCGGTTGCAAAGGCAACTCAGTAGTCGGAAAAGACAAAGTTGAGAAGGGCTGGAGCGCCAGTGCCAATTGCTGCAACTACTGAGTGAGGGCCAACATGTGTTGCAGTTGTGCGGAACTGGGATCATCACTGGTGGCTCCAATGGACAGAGGCAAAGTAGGAGAAGAATCAGGAAGTTGAGATCCCAGTTGTCCAAATTAGGGGGAGGCTACTACAGAGACAGTCGTAGTCAGAGGAGGGCTGTAAACACATAGCCTTGAGGAGGAGCAGCAAATTAAGCATGCAAATGGGTCACAAGAACATACTCAACTGCTGAGGCCCCAAAAGTAGCAGAAAACCAAGCAGGTGGTGATCCCGAAGGCGGGGTAGCCACAGGGACACGGAACTAGGGTGGCAGAGATCCTCCGGAAGCTAGGGCGAAAGTGGAGGTAGCAGTGGCAACTGGGACAAAAACAAAGGAAGGGTACACCAAAATGGAGACCTCCTCATGAACAGCAACAGAAAGGGGCTCGCTGGTATGCTGGGCCATAGCGGATCGTGAGCGGGTACGGATCGGACTACGGCTGGGAATGAGAGGATGGATCCTTGGACGAGTATCGTCGAAAGTGAAAAATAACTCGGGAGACGTGGTCGAGAATGGGGTCGCAATGAGTGTCAACGAAAGGAAAGGTCTCAAGCTCAGGCTAAGGAAACTCGCACGCTGACAAGAATTCTATTCACAAAAACAAACAAGTTAGAAAAGATGCAGTGTTTACGATGGTATGAGATGCAAATGCATGAATGCATCTAGTATGCACTCTCTCACAATCTAGGGGTGTCCTACCAAGCCATCTACTTTGGGTTCACACAAGGGTAAATGGGTCTCCGACTCAAGGTTAGAAAGATGAAGGTCCCCGTTCTAATTCCCAGCCAAAGCTTAGGCAGTGAACGGGTGGTGCGTTCGGGGCCTCATCCTCTGCCAAAGCAGTAGGCTGTACCCTCTACTAACACCGACATGACCCCAGATAAGGGGGGACATACCTGTATTTCATCCCACGCCAAAGCCATAGAATGAGAAAATCGAGAAATGTCCTTCGCCAACTATATAGGTGGACTCAAGAGCTGAGAAGATGCATGCCCTATGTGATGGATGCAAAGTATGCTTTAAGTCTTTTACATGCAAGTTTATTAAACCATGGGGGGAAATTTGTAATTTGTCACTAGTTTGCCTTATGATTTATTGATTTTGGTTTTGATGCTTTTATTAACCAAATGGGGAGAGAAGACATGTCTCTAATCTCCTAAACATGGCATATACAAGAAGGGAAGAAAACATGCAAAGCAAACATCAATGAACATACAAAAGGCATGCGTATGTTATGTGTAACAGTGGTGACATAGCAAATGTGTAAAAAGAAAACACCCATTATATAACTAGTATATACAAAAGTAATGGAGATATCACTCAATACTACAAAGAGACAACCAAAGCAATGCACAGGAAACAAGCAAACAAGGAGGAAAGCCAAAGTAAACGAAAAACACAAAACAAAAGCCGAAATCTAGTTATCCCCAGCAGAGTCGCCAATTCCTGTAACCATGCCAGCGATAGCCTCGGGCATGGAGTGAAATGGCAAATGCGCGAGGATCAGCAAAGCCACGGCAAAACAATAAAAATAATAGTAAAAATGCAGGAGTCGCCACCTAGTCTATTTAAAACAGGAGATGAGGAAAATCGTTCTAAAGCATTAAAATCATGCAATAAGACCAATGGAAAAGGTCTTCAAAAACCAGAAATGGGCAAGGATCCCTATTACGCACGAGGAAGGTATTAGGCACTCTAGTGCGCTCGAAAATTGGTCTTTTTAATGGATTTCTCGTTTACTTATATGAAATGTTGGCTTTTCAGCCTTTTCTGTACCCCCGAGGGTGATATGCAATGCAATGCAATATGCAAGTGATGCCTTATGCTAAACATGGGTGTATGGGCTATAGGATGTGTCTTAATGCTCAAAAAGGTCACTTGTGCAATGGGTCAAGCACCAATGCAAGGTTATTGCACAGATATGGTCAAAGATCTAACAACACCGAGTGACTTTCATCCTCACTTTGCTACATGAAAAACATGAGCTATCATGCATAAAAAGGGCTGAAAACAGAGTGGAGTCATCCTGATATATCCAGGAATACACCCAGAGAAAACCAAAGGTAAATCCAAACAGGAAACATGTTAAATGCCATGCCAAAAGCTACTACGTGCAACAGAACACAGGCAGGTACGCCTGTGTGGTGCACTAGACTGGTGCTCCAGTCTGGTGAGCCAGACTGGTGTGCCACCTATGTGCTCTACTGATGCCAGGAAAATGTGCCAGAGAAAATCATGGATCCGACAGTAAACCAGAATGCCATGCAATATAAAAATCTTGTAAACTTGCAGATTCATCAGAAGAAAAAAAGCAACCTGAGTATCTATCGAAATCTAAGCGTGAAAGCATAATATGGGTCTTGTGCTCAAGGGTTGTATGCCTCACACAAGACCACGCCATCCTTATGCTAAGTAAAAACAATAAGATCCAGCCATGCTATCCAGATCTGGATCATGGACTGTTGCATGAGAATCTCCCAAATAGGAGTTCATGGGGCAATCAGTTCACCACATTTCAGCAACAGGCTGAACAAGAGAGATGCAAAAATTCTTAAAAACAGTGCTATCCAAGACTGAGATCATGTATGCAAAGTCATGACATATCAGAGAATACTCATCATAAAAATCAAAGGCAAAAACATCCAGAAAAGTATGCGGATCATGATGTAAAGATGATGATTTACTCTCTGACTAGACTGGTGCACCAAGATGGTGCGCCAGAATGGTGATCTGGTGAGGTGCGCCACCCTGGTGTGCCACATTGGTGCTCTAGTGTGGTGTACTCCAGAAAATCTGAATCAGACAGCAGTCTGATTTCAGATTCTGGTCCAGCTGTAGAGATGAAATGTGATTAATCTTAACCAGATCGATTATTTAAATGGTAGAGAAATAAACCATGATAAAAAACAAGCATAAAAGTCTTTTTATCACTTCTTAATCATGCAAGTTCATGGGTTAATGGGCTGAAGCTACTGCTTAGTAGGCTCTAAGGAGTATGCAATGAATTAATGAACCTAACAATCATGTAAAGATGATAAATATGTAAAGAGTATACTTACAGTTCATTTCACAGCAAACATTTGCTTGAATCAAGATTCAGTATGTAAAAATAGAGATTACATGATGCAGAATTTAACATGGCACAGAAGCATTGTGAATATACGTGTAGGAGCAATCATCTTAACATAAAAACAACACGAAAACAGATTACTAACAGATCATATATCTAGATCTTTGCATGCTTTATATAGTGTAATACCTAGAGCTTAAAATAAAGGATAAGTAAAACGAGGAGCAAGGATCTTACCTTGCCCAAGATGTTTCTTCCTTGAAGGCTCAAGATAACACTTCCTTGTTGCTTTGGATGAGCTGAGAATGCTCTGGAATGTAAGGGTATCCTCTGGAAGAGTTGCTGGGAGTAGATAGGTGACTTAACCAAGAGAGCTCAATGGTTGCCAATGAAGGTCATTTTATAGAGTCTCACAAGGGTAACTCCAATAGGATGTAGACAGCCTCGCAAACAAAGAACCTTGCGTAGATTCGCAAGGAATATCCACTGGCGAGGGTTACAAGTACAAAAGATGGAAAGCCAGCAGTCAGCACCCTGAAAAGTGGCTGTGTGCCAGCTTGGTGCGCCAAGAAAATGCGCCAGAATGGTGCACCATCTAGATGCTCCAGCTTGGTGTGCCACTTTGGTGCTCCTGCTAGATTCTCCAATCTAGTGCTCCACATTGGTGCTCTCCACTAGCTGCCTGAATTGCTAATTGGGCCACAGGCTTGCTATAGGCTTGTGGTCGGTTTATGCACTGATCTCTAGCTGGTTAAAGTGTCAAATAGGATTTGAAAGTGGTTGGACTTACTGCATCCAAAGTAACATCTTCAGAGTGTTTATCTATGAGCCACCTTAAAATCGGGGTGTCTACACAGACAGAATGCAAGTTTTACTTGTTAAAGTGGTTAATTAAACCTGTGTTCTCTCAACTTGTTTGGGTACTTATAGTAAAGGTGTTAAGGCTTTTTCTTTAGTGTTTTAGGGTTACACTCAATGGACTTCTTAACTTGTAGGGTACCAATCTTGGGCCTCTAATAGGCCGTATAAAGAGGGCCTAGGCTGTGGGTTTGTCTCTCTATAGAGGGGCCCATAACCTAAGATTCTATCCTTAGGGTCGTTTCCTAGCAGAACCATAAAAACTGTAAATAAACAAGAAACAATAAGATATTAAGTATCTACGAGGGTATGTTACTGACTTAGGGAGAAAGATGGAGTTAGAAACATGCCCTAGGAAACTTTGAGTTCTCAAACTAGAATTTACAACCAGATGGAGTATGGGAGAGCGACTTGCGTTGGTCCAATTCGCTCAATCTGAGATTCCCTAATGAACTTTAATCTTATTGTAAAGGTAATAGTTTCCACCCTAACTGTGGACCAAAAATAAGCCTAAAATCCATTAAAAAAGCTAAAAAAATAAGGACAATGGACAAGATATTATTTTGTTTATTTCGCTACTGCAAGCTTGGAAAAACACAACATAGACAAGAAAAAAACCAAAAACCTATAGGAAATGGGTCTGCAGTTCCAGTCGCTTGTTAGATTAGCGTCTATGTGTGTTGCCCTTTCGAAGAGTGGCGAGTCATTGTGCCACAAAGACTGCGGCTAGAACTGCAGTTAGACTATTTGCTAAGAAAAAAACTAAATAAGAGGTCTGGTTGTCGTGAAAACGCAAACGCACGACTTCCCAGACCTAAAACTGCACCTAGTGTCCAAATAAAAGAAGAAAATAAAATAAAATGGAAGGGAGGATAACTTACATTACATGGGGGTTGGCTCAATCTAGTCCCATCGTGATTGCCAATTATTGTGGACATGGATTTTGGGGGTTGATGTAGAATCGTCGAGGTGTCCACTCACTTCGTCAATTCTTATGATCACCATTTGTCCTTTCTTAAAGTTGGTAGACAATACGCCTACACGAGATGTAGTGGTTGTGATGATGTGGGTTCTCGATTTACAAGGTCGGTGGCAAGATACTGCCTAGTGGTGTCCTCGTGCGTATGTAATATGTCCTTCCCTTCAAAACAAATAAGCAAATAAAAGAAAATAGATTAGATTACGTGTAGCAAACAAATAATAGAAAGACAACGAAGAAAATATAAACATACAACTAATACTAACCGGAGGGTAGTCCCTGCATGCATATGCCATATGCAATTATATGAATGCACTGTTTATATGAAATAATTGAAAGAAAAAGAGAAAGAATACCCCCTTCACCCTCGTACATTGTTGAGTAGATGAGGAAGTAGAGGTCGAGTTTACGGAGCTCCAGAGATGCGTTTTGACTTGGACGAGAGATGATCTCTGGGATCTAATCTTTGAGGGGCTTAGACATGGAGGAGGGGGCTATGTCTCTCTCTCTCTCTCTCTCTCACTCTCTCAAATTTCTCTCCTAGGATTTGCAAAGTGGCTCCTCAGAATTTTTGAAGTGCCTCCTCTTAGGTTGAAGACCTAGGAGGTCTATCTATAGAGTTTAAGAGCTCCAGATTTCATCAAAGAAGAGTGGTGGATCAAAAACTAGGATCTAAAGCTCTTAAAATGACAAAAAACGGAGATTGGATCTCGTCGCCTATATGAGAGGCGACAGAATTATCCAGTCGCCGCTTTGAGTGGCGACTAGCCTAGAGATTCTATTTTTAGCGTTATGCGATGAATCACTGTTGAAAAGGAAAGGAAATCTACCACGTCAGCTAATCGCATGTACATGTGGCAACGAGCTACTAAAAAGGCATAATTTTGAAAATCAAGATTATAAAATATCCATTACGAATCTATTATCAAATATTGACCAAATCAATCCGGAAAAATCATACTCGTAATTGAAAGATATTTTAAATTCATTTCTAAATTCAAAATCCAATTAAAATATTAAGTAAATTGGATTTGAAAAATTAAATCTTTAATAATTACGAGAAAACTCAATTCAAATCAATGATGTATTTGATTTAAAATAGATTGGCAATCATTTGGATATTTTGGATTTTATCTTTATTTTTTAGCATTATCATGAATTAAATATAAGCTATAACAATAAAATGTAATAACTTATCATAAAATCTCTTTTTTGGTAAAAAAATAAAGATAAGGGATCTTAATTATCAAGTCATCCAAATTTCTAGAATTTTCTGGAATTATTTGGCATTTATAATGATTTATATGATATGCATAGATATTTAAATATTAGAAAATTATAGAAATTATAATAATTATGAGAAAAATCATAACAACATTTATAAATGTCCCAAATATTATATTAAAGCCTAGGATGACAAAATATGTAGAGAACGAGGTTCAGCATTTTAGTCGTTGTTCATGTGGCGACGAGACTTGTTATCTCTCAACATGGCAACTAGACTCGTTGCCTCTCAACATGACAACTAAACTTGTTGCCTCTCAAGTTGGCAACTAGACTTGTCACCTCTCAAGGTGGCAATTAGTTTTGTCATCTCTCAAGGTGGCAACTTCCTGGTCTTTTTTGCATTTTAGCCCTTGTATTTTATCTTAATCAGTAGAGATGCATTAAAAACCCAAAAAAACTTATAAATTCCATGGAAAAATCTGGAAGAAGGTTAGAGCTCCTTAGTCATGTCATCTGGGGGGCCTTAAGGGTTCCTATCCTAGGTGAATTCTGGGAAATGTGAAAATAGGATATCTATAGTATCTTTTGCCGCACTACTTGCTCGATGTTGGTATTCCACATTGCGTACCCAACACCCCATGTACTTCATCCATACCATTTCATTTGCATCATCATCTCATCGGTATTGCATGCTTGGCGTGCCTCTTGCAGCACAGAGTGCTAGTGTATCCTCTACAACACTACTTGTTCGGTGTTGGTATTCCGCATTGTGTACCCAACACCATGCATTTCATCCATACCACTTCATTTGCATCAACATCTCATCAATATCGCATGCTTGGCAAGCCTCCTGTAGCATAGAGTGCCAGTGTATCCTCTACTACACTACTTGCTCGGCATTGGTATTATGCATTGTGTACCCAACACCCCATGCCATCCTTCCATGCCACCTCATCTGCATCATCACTTTGTTGGCATCGCATGCTTGGCATATCTCCTACAGCACAGAGTGCTAGTGTATCCTCTATAGCACTCTTACTCGATGCAGTATCCTCAACATTGCACTCCCAACATCGTGATCATCACCCATGCTACACTTGAATCATTACACCAGCATTACACTTATAAAAAAATGAGAAAAAAATATTTTTACTTCAAAAATGTTTTTCCTTAATCATATATCTTTTTTATTTCATCGTGGCAATGCAAGAACATGTCAAAAAATGGTTTAATTGTGTAAACCATTTCAGTATACTAAGTTCAATTCAATTCAATATTTGTTTATTGTTGTAGTGTTGCCTTCTTAGCTTTCTGTAACAAATAATCTACTTATATAATATTCTACGTGTTTTTGGTGAACTTTTGCATGACTACTCCATTTCTTGGCTTCTAGTTAAAGGAATTTGAAAAATCATCTTCTCAAACAATTTATTTTGTGACTCCCACGAAATTAAAATGAAATCATGTTTGTTATTTTATCACGATCTATGGATATTTAGATTTTTGAAATTTATTTCTTTGAAAAATATTAATAGAGCGACAAAAAAAATAGAAGACTATTATGAGTCAATGTCTTTTAGATCAACATGGTCTGATCTGGTTCAAGATTGTTCCTTTTTTTTT
>JAMKQA010034299.1:0-15247 GCA_024699735.1 Posidonia australis | reverse complement strand
AGGATCTCTTTATTTCTGATATTTCAAGAAGGAACATCTTGAGAGGTAGGCTTTCTACCTCCTCTTTATCCTTCGAATCTCATTTCAGAAACATGATATAGCAAGTTTGAAACCTTACATGTGATCTGATTTACTCCATGTTTTCGTAAAGTTTTATGATGAACATGCTAGCTCTCCATGCAAAATAATCTCCATGCTAATCTATACACTTGTTTCTAGTGTAAAATCTACATGAGTTATCTCCTTTTATCATTTTCTTGCACATAGCGTTTTGCCATGCACTTATATGTTCTTGCACATAGAAATATGCTTATGATCATCATTTACATATGTTCTGATTGGCAATATCCAGATCATGTTTGTTCTTAGGTATTTTGCATGTTTTCATACATGAACCCATCAACTTATTTTGGCTTCGAATGCATGATTTACATGATTATCCTTGATCCTATGCATCCACATCATATTTTTAGTACTTAATAATGGCATGAACCCATCAGCATCAGCCTGAATCACCCTATATCTCTGCTGGGATGGATTCTGGATCAGATTGCAGTCTGACCCAGACTCCCTGGGGTGCACTACTCAGGCGCACAAGTCCAGCGCACCACTCTGGCGCACCCAGCAGGCGCGCTAGACTGGTCAGAGAATTGAACACTCGCATTGCATCATTGCTTGCATGACTTTATCGCAGAGTTTCGAGTTGGTTCCTTTTATGACTGATTCTCCGATGTACCATGATATCACCTGCATGTTTTCAGCTTTGATCGGATTGTTTTCCATCTGTTTTCTCTATTTTGTTATTCAGTTTTAGGCTGAATCTGGTAGGTCGATTGCACCTTACTCCTTTGTGGAGAACCATGTGCATTAGCCCATGATTCAGTGGCTAGACTGGATCCTGCATCCTTCATTCTAGCTTAAATAGGTGAGACCTTGTGTGAGGCTACCAACCCTTGAGCTCAAGGTCATTGCTTTTGCATCTCTTGCACTTGTAATGCATGTTTCTTCCAAGTTTTACAGAATGATTCTACTGCGAGCTTTTCCAGAATACACCCTCTGATGTTTTGGTTTTGTGTGGCTTTCTGTTTTTCCCTCAGCATGTTTTCCTGGCCCACCTAGACGCACATAAGTGGCGCACCAGACTGATGCACCTATCTGGCGCACCAAACAGGCGCAGTGGCCTGTTTTCAGTAGCACACAGCAGATTTTCACATGTCTTTGCTCGCTTTCTTGACCCGATTTGCTTCTGGGTTTTCCTTTGGTTTTCTTCCTCGATGCATTAGGAAGGCACATATATGTTTTCCATGCATTTTAGATTGCATTTAGGCATATTGAAAGCAAGGATGAAAACTCGCTCAAGATATTAGATCTTTGATCTTATAGTGCAATATTATTGCATCAACACTTGACCCGGCATATGAGCGATATTTCTGAGCATTAGGACACACCCCCACACATCATGCACCTATACTTTAGACACCACACGCATTTGCATGGCATGGCATATCGCCCTCGGGCGTACAGCAAAGGCTGCAAAGCCAACATCTCATTAGCAAAAGAGAAACCAATAGAAGACCTATTTATCGGGCGTACGGGGGTGCCTAACACCTTCCTCGTACGTAATAGGGATCCTTACCCGCATTTCTGGTTTACAAAGACTTTTTTTTTATTGTTTTACATGATTTTCATGTTGTATGGTTTTCCTTGTCTTCCATTTTAATAGACTTGGTGGCGACTCTAGCATTTTGCATTTATTTTATTTTTGCCGTGGCTTTGTCGACTTTGGCACACATATATATTTGTTGCCGCCCCCTGATGGCATGGTTACAGTAATGCCTAGACTTTTCGCAGTTGTAGCATACTACACTGTCTAAATTCCTCTGTCTGTGCCAACACTGCACCGCTACATGCCCCTTCTTGCCACAAACATGGCACAGTCCCACTTGTGGGCCGCTGCTGGACCCTGTGTGGCTGAAACTCTCACTTTCTTCTCTACCAGATGTAGGTCGTTGCTTCCGTTTCTTCCCAGAGCTACCAGAACTCCCAGATTTGGTGCTTTAGTCACTAACGGTCGAGAAGCAGAGGGTCGAGAGACAGATGGTTGAGAGACTAACTTTCTCCCCTTTTCCTTCTTGGGATACTCATTCTTGAATAGCCTATGATCATCCTCATAGTGGCCTACAAGCTCAACAACATCCGCTAAGGCATGGCATCTGAAGCCAATAACTCTAGATCTCAGCACAGGGTTCAGCCCTTCCACGAACCTCTTGGCTCTGTTCTTCTAGGAAACCACAGCCTGAGAGAACTACTCCAGTCGTAGGAAGGATGACTCATACTCAGCCACAATTTGGCTCCCCTACTTCAAGTTCCCAAACTCTCTGTCCAGCTTATCCCTCTCATGCTCAGGGAAAAACCTCTCATAGAACGCCTCTCGGAATTCCTCCCAAGAGATCATTAGCTGGTCCGCATTCGGAAATTTGGTGTGGCGCACTGTCCTCCACCATTGATCTGCAGCACCCTTGAGCTAAAATGCCGCGATCTGGGCCCACTTCTCCACTGGACACTTGATCCCTCTAGGATCTTCTCCACCTCTAGGAAACAAGCCTCACACTCCTTTGGTGGCCGCGCCCATCAAAGGTCAGCGTGCCAAGCTGGCAGAATTGCTTAATCCATGGGTCTCCCTTCGCCTCATCCCGATTGCTGCTGCCGAATGATTGGGTGAAACCCCGCATCATCTTGCCAAACTCTCGTCTCATACCCCTCCATGCACTACCCTCTCCCGTCTTGGAGTTAGGTACAGGGGTCTTGCTACGACTATGGCCTTAGCGTGACATCTTCCCACCAGCACAACAAAACTCAATAATCCAAAATTCAGGTGCATGACTCTCTATTATGCAGTCCTAGGGAGCCACTAGACCGGACATCACCAAGCAGGTGCACTAGGTGTAACCTTAGCTCTGATACCACTTTGTAACGCCCCGAACCCGGGCACGTTACCTAAATCATAGTATCATAAGAAAAATTACACTAATTACAGTAAAATTTAAATAACTATAACTAAGGCTCATCTCCAAGAAACAATTTGCGACTGGAAGCTCCGACTCCGGCACCGGAACTCAACGACACACAATCTGAACTTGAAAACCAAACAAGCACGTGTGAGTGACATCTATGTCACCCAGTGCGCACCCTAAACATACAAACAACAAAAATCTAGTGAAAAGCCAAAAACTCAACTTTAATTTATAAAACATAATTTCTTTGAAGATCCAATTTGAAACATCCTTGTCCTTTCCTTTGAAATCATTTGGGGAATCTATTCCCACACCGTGCTTTCTCAAAATCTACTCTTTCTTTTCTTTTTGAAATATTTGGAATTTAGTTTTCAAAACAACATTCCTTTTTCAAAACCCATTTTTACTTTCTTTTTACCCTTTTCAAAACCTTTCTCATACTCTGAGAAATCCACATTTCCGACCAGATCCAGCCTAAAACACAATGCCTCACAGGGCTCAAAACCAAAATCAAAAAACTGGCTGGGAACTAGTTAAAACACAATAATTATTTCATTCCAGGATTTTAGGACCATTCATAAGTCCAATCCTAGCAAAACCACATTTCTTTTTATTTCTCAAAATCACGTTCTTTTCTTATTCATTTCCACTTTTCTTTACTGATGTTACCTTAATCAGGGGTAACCAGGCTCACAAATAGTAGGCGAGGACATCATTTTCCCTACCTTCCTGCACTGTAGTGTGAAATTCCCCGTGGGGGATGCCACTGCCCCGGCCAACCGGCCTCAATCTCTTTCATAAATGCATGAGGATACGTCTTTGTCTTATGTCCCATCGGTGACCCAAACAACTAGGTCCAATGACCCAGGCTTGGCCTACACCGTCGGTGACTCAAACAACTAGGTTCAATAACCTAGGCTCAGTGTACACCGTCACGAGCTTGGTGACTCGAACAACTAGGTTCAACAACCGAGGCTCAGCCTACACCGTCTCAAGCTCAACAACCATAGTCGTATCTGGCAACTGGTTTCATAGGAGCCTCATACTCCCACCACGTTGTCGACACCAACCCCCTTGGTTCCCTAATACATTGTTAGTGTTTCATTTTCAAAACTCTTTAAGCTTTTCTTTTCAAAATCATTTCCATTTTCATTCTTTTTTGTTGTAGGAATCTGTTTCCATGCAACACCTGACCCTCCACTGGGGTCCCAACTCAATTCATTTAAAATCATGTGTTTGAAATCACGATTGGGTCTCATGCCCATAAACCACACACAATCAACCATTTTATTCATTTATAGGGTCTAAAACCCAAAACCATGCCCAAATCCACTCATTTGGGTTCTATATTCCTCCATGTCATTTACATGAGGGAAACATCATTAACACATGCTTTACATACCTTTTAAACCATTTATCCTTCATTTTATATTCACATTTACATATGTCAGGGCTAGGGCAAAATCGACTGACCGAATTTCAGGTTCGGTATACCAAAAATCCTTAGTTCGGTACATCGAACATTTTTGGTATACCACACTTCCCTTGATTCGGTATACTGATACATCCTCGGTATACCAAAAAATTCTTGTTTTGGTCGACCGGATGATTTTGGTCTACCGTAACCAAGGATCCTGGCTTAATCTGTCAAGATTTTGGTATACTGAATTCAATTCGGCATACCAAATTTCCCGCAACCAGGGCATTCCCCTATTTCAGTTGACGAAATCGCCGATGGTGGGAGCCTTGATGGGACCTGCCAAACACACATCACAAATTTCCAATAAATTATGGGGTGTAGACCCTTGAGTCTACTTCAAAACGCCTCAAACCATTCTTGATTTCATTAACTACACAATCCACACAAAAATCACAAAGGGGTGAGACTCAAAAATGGCTATTGTAGCCTTCATCCCAAAATCTCGTATATCCTTACCAATTCCATCCTAATTGCATGATATCTATGTTGACATGGTATTCAACTCATTCTCATCAATTCCCCTATTTTTCTACGATTTTACATGCACTTTTTATCATTTTCATGCATTTGACATGATGAACTGAAAGTATGGAAACGAGGGGTGAAAGAGGGTTATGTACCTCGAGTGGCACTCCGACGATCTTCCTCACTCACCAGTGAGTCTCTTCTCGCCCCGGCAAAGTCTTCTCCACCGATGGACCACATGAACCACCACCTCCTCTACATCACGCCGTTCATCCTCTCCTTCTTCTCTCTCGCATCTCAATCCTTCCTCTTCACTTGCCTCCATCTCTCTTTATCTCCTCCTCCTCCCATATTGCGTCGGCTGCCCATCACGTCGGAGAAGATGGGGAGGCACGGGCCAGCATCGTTGGTGGTATGGGCTGGTGAAGGAGGAAGAGGTAGAAGATGGGGTGGGGTGAACTCGTGAGTGAGAGAAGGAGAAAAAGAAAGAATGAAAAGAGGAAAGAATGGGCATGCAAATTGAGGCGATTGTGCATCCTCAAATTGGACTCCACATTGGTCCCAAATCACAAGCAGGTGCACAGAAAGCAACCCACAAGCTCACACATCCAAGAAACAACAGATTATCCATTAATAAACCATTTATACAATATTACAATAACCACATGGTTTACAATTAAAAAATGGATAATCAGGCTCAGATGTCACAGTAATGGATCACTCATTCCCATTACTCATATTGGGAGTGCCTCCTTATCTTCTCCTAATGGCTCAATTCCGCTTTGTCATGTTCTTCTTGTTTCGGCCATTTGGAAGAACCTACTCTCTATACAATATTTTTCACAAGAAAATAATTGTGTTTTCTTAATGGATCACTTGGCTTTTTTGTGAAGGACAAGTTCACCAGCAAAGTGGTCTATATCATGCATTCGGTCCTCCCACTTCTAGTGCTCTCTTTGCTGCTGTTGGTAGTCGCACCTCTTATAGTACTTGGCATCAACGTTTGGGACACCCTTCCTCCTCTGTTCTCCATACTTTTCTCCAATGACATGATCTTCCCACTACCAACTACTCTTCTAGCTCATGTCCCATCTATCCGCTTGGCAAATCCCGTAGGCTTCCTTTTCCCAAATGGAATTATCGTTCGAAGTTTCCTCTTTAGCTTTTGTACATAGATGTTTGGGGTCAATCTCTTGTGCCATCTGTATCTGGCTTCGTTTACATTCTTACTGTTGTAGATGATTTCTCCAGATAAATGTGGATTTTTCCGTTATATCATAATTCAAATGTACTTCAGACTTTCTCCACCTTTAAAACCTTTATTGAAAAACAGTTACATTGTTGTATTCAAGCTATACAATCTGACAATGGTGGCAAATTTCTTAATCGTTAATTTCAATTGTTTGTTCAGCATTATGGCATCCATCATCGTTTCACATGTCCTTACACCTCAACTCAAAATGGCATTGTGGAACATAAGCATTGCCACCTTGCTAAGATGGATCGGTGTCTCCTTTTTCAGGCCAGTCTCCATTCATCTTATTGGTTTGCTGCGTTTGACATGGCCACCCATCTCATTAATTGGCTTCCTATGCACGTTCTCTCTAATGCATCTCCTTATGAACTATTATACAACAAAACTCCTGATTATAACGTTCTTCGCACATTTGGATGTGCCCGTTACCCATTATTACTTGGCTATTTCACATCCAAACTTCATCCCAAGTCTACTTTTTGCATTTTTATCGGCTTGTCTCCTGTTCACAAGGGATATAAATGCCTGGATCCTCTCACTAATAAAATACATGTTTCACACCATGTTACCTTCAATGAAAGTTTATTTCCAGGCAAAGCCATTACAAACTCTTCTTTTTCTGAGTCCTCTGATCGTCACTTCTCTTCACCATTTTATTCTCCTACCAAATTTCTTCCTTCTATAGTTATTTCCAACAACGATATCTTTGGCAATGGTTCCACATGTCCCCTTGTATCCTCACTACCCGATAATTCTCTTCTTCCATTGAGCACTTCGGTAACCTCACTTCCTGCGTACATTTCATCGTCATCAACCTCTAGCCTTCCCAGGCGTCCACACTTCCTCGCAAGTTCCATTCTCCAGCCAACATTCTCAACAACACCTCTCCACACCCTTTGCCTCAGGCTCTTGCTACCTCTCTTATTGACCCCATTCTTCATGAGCCATCTTTATACACTGAGGCTAAATGTTATACTCACTAGTTGGTTGCCATGGAAGAGGAGTTTCATGCTCTTCAGTGTGACAACACATGGACTGTTGTTCCACCTGAGAATCATCATAATATTATTGGATGTCGTTGGGTCTTCAGGGTTAAACATACTTCCACAGGTGCTATGGAATGCTATAAAGCATGTTTGGTTGCGAAAGGATATCACCAACAACTGGGTGTTGATTTCGATCAAACCTTTAGCCCTATGGTAAAGCATACTACCATTCGACTCATTCTATCTCTTGTTGTCTCTCTAGATTGGCCTCTTGAGTAGCTTGATGTTAGAAATGCTTTTGCATCAAGGGCATCTTGATGAAGAAGTCTTCATGCAGCAACCACCTGGTTTTCGTGACCCTCTCCAGCCATCTCATGTTTGTCGGCTTAATAAAGCTTTGTATGGTCTACGACAAGCTCTGCGTGCCTGGTTTCACAAACTCCAATCATTTCTAATCTCTTCTGCGTTTTGTACAAGTCACTCGAATACTTCCTTGTTTATCAGGAACTCTCATGGCCATACTTTACTCCTTCTTTTCTATGTGGATGATCTGGTAGTTACTAGCTCCAATTCTGAGGAGAACATGCTTTATTAATGATCTCTACTCTACTTTCGATTGTTGTCGACTAGGTCCTCTGAGTTTCTTTCTTTGTTTTGAAATTAGTCGCACTAAAGATACTCTTCAACTTTCTCTAAGTCCTCTGATTTGCTACATAAGTTTAACATGGCACTATGTAGTCCATGCTCCACACCAATGGCATGTTAATGCTCCTCTTCAAAGTAGGATGACTCGACTCCATTAGAGTCACATACTCTCTTTGGTAGCATTGTGGGAGGTCTTCTATACCGCACATTATCTCAGCCTGACATTGCCTTCTCCGTTCACAAGCTGTCACAACACCTTCGGCATCCTCCCACCACTAATCTTAAGAATACTAAGTGCGTCTTCACTATAGGAAAGGGACTCTTCAACAGTGCATCTGCTACTGCCATCCTTCCTTAGGCTCCTACATGCGTCAGCAAGTGTTCATGGACGTTGACTGGCTTGGTGACTCAGTCGATCATCGGTCTATCTCTAGTGGTTGTGTCTTCCTCGGTGGCAATCCAATTTCTTGGCTTGCCGAGAAACAAACCACCGTCTCCAGATTGAGCACAGAATCAGAGTATCGTGCCGTTGCCAATGTGGTTACCAAGGTGTGGTGCTTGTGTTAGCTTGTCTGGGAGTTATCCATTCCCCTTCACCACTCATCGAAGATCTTTTGTGACAACATGTCTGCTATTTAACTCAGTCACCACCCTGTCTTCCATGGCTGCACTCGTCATAATGAAATTGATTTTTACTACATTCATGAACTCATAGGACAGTGATCAATCCAGCTCACATACATCCGTCTATTGATCAAATTGCCAATGGCTTTACGAAAGCTCTCCCTGCTGAATGACATAGATGGTTCTCGTCCAAGCTCTACATCCACTTCCTTCCTTTAGCATGCTTGAGGGGGCATAATGAGTGATTACTTATGTGTACTCATGTATTTCATATGGTGTGTGTATCCATACGATTCTAGATGTTTCTGGCATGCTCCTCTGTTAGCTAGCTCATCACGTATAAATACTGTTGTCGACTGTTTACGTGTATCGTATAATACAGAATGTTTTAGGGTCGCTCTCTTACTGTCTCTCTTCTTCTTATTTTTTCTTTTCATCATACCCATGGCTAAGCTAGCCCGTCTTCACCATTGCTGGTGAGTTCGAGTCAGCAAACCACTTGACCAAACCACCAATAGTCCCACTGGAGCCTGTTGCTGTCGACCCACAACCGTTCCCGATGACCCATCGCCAGGACATCGCCGCTACCACCTCTGTTGCACCACAACCATGGCCAAGCAAGAACGTAGAGGAAAAAAGAAAATGAACCACTCAATTAAAGAAAGGAATCCTACCAGTTAGTGCTAGCTTGAGCCTATCACCGCACGTTGCCCGAACGACCACCCATGTGGGAATGGCAGGCATCGTGCACGTCCCTCCAAGGTTGTAGCCTCGCTTGCCGCTATTCACTAGTCGCTGGTCGCTGAGGAGAAGGGGACAACCCTAGCCACAAGAATATGAGAATATGGGAGAATGGGGAGGAGAGGCACATATGAGAAGTAGAAAGAGAGGAGGTCACGTAAAAGCTCATAAAAGGAAAAAAAATAGAAACAGAAGGAAGAAATTAAGAATGAGTAGTTGGCATTAGTGCATGCATTTGATGAGACCTAGTATCGTGAATGTCCAACATTCGTTGGAGAAAGCTCTCCAAGTGTCTGTTGTGTCCTATGTTCAAGGCAAGGCACAAGGCATAAAATGTCTAGCAAAATTGTAGTCTCCCCCTAACATGTAGTATATTGCAAAATGCCCCTCTGCAAAATACAAAATGTCCACCAACCAGCAAAGCACACAGCAAACTGTAGTTTGTCCCCTATAGCAAAACTATAGTACGCCCCTTGCAAAACACATAATGTCCCTTTATGAAATACAATGCAATTGACAAATTGCAAAATGTCCCCCATTAAACAGCAAAATACCCCAATTTGCATTGCCACACCACTACTAGAGTAAAGATTCTTGGGGCATCGGTAGACACACATGTTTGTTGCAAGCTCACACTATCAATCTTGTCAAGTAAGACATATAACTTACTCTCGATTATAACTCGACCTTTCGCTCCATGCAAACAAGACTTGCCATTTCATCCTTTTTGTGATTGATAAGTCCAAAACTTCCCACATCCTATCCTTTTTACAGTCATAAGTCCAAAACTTGTTACATCTTCTCATTTGAGATCGGTAAGTCCGAAACTTGCCAGATCTTCTCATGTACGGTTGGTAAGTCCGAAACTTACCATATCTTTCTTCTTTGTGATCAACAAATCCAAAACTTGTCATATCTTTCCTTTTTGCAGTCGACTAGTTCGAAACTTGTCATCTACGATCAGTAAGTCCAAAACTTACCATATCTTCTCATTGGTGCATGGTAAGTTTGAAACTTGCTATGTCCTTTTCTTTTTGTGGTCGATAAGTCTAAAACTTCTCACACCCTTCTCTTTTGCAGTTGATAAGTCCAAAACTTGCCACACATCCTTTGTCCCTTGGGGTCGAGAAGTCCTCACTTGTCCTGTCTCCTTGCTTTGATATTCTTAACTATCGAGTTGGCATCCTCAACTATCACTTAGCATTAGCACTGCATCAGCATTGGATTGCACTTGCATCGCATCAACATTACAATATCTCTACACCAGCATCAGCAACAACACTAGCATTTGCAGGGGCACTAGGTCATGACTATCAGTGAATCCCTTGAATAAATGATTCAAGGCCAACAGTAGCATCCTTTAAACAGTTTGGGTAGGGTGTCCCTTCAACTTTGAGCATCAGTTTCAGTAACCTCAATCTCGCTTAGGGAGCGGCATTTGTAGACATCCCGTTTCGCGATCACCCACTGGAAGATTCCTCCAAAAGAACCCACTCCTATTGTTATGAGGCTTTACCCAACACTACAAGCCTACCCATGGACCATCACCTAGCACCCAAACAACCCTTTGGTTCAGACAATCAAGCATAAGCCAAGGATCTGTAAAACTAGGCTTTACAATGACTAGGTGTGATGTCAAAATTTTAATATACCGCAACCACATGACATACTATGTAGTACGTATGTAAGTATGAGTTGATCCCATGGAGAATAGAATAATATAGCATAGATTATTTGTTAGTTAATGATGGATGAAGAAGATGATTCAAAATATGAAGTTTAAGAGTTGATTGATTTTAAACACTTAAGGAAATTTCAGAAGAAAAGAGAACTAGGATTTTTGAATCCATGCATGTAAATACAAGATGCATGATTAAATCTACTCTTTATCTCTCTTCCTAATCTAAATAATTTAACTTAATGATTTTTATCCTAATAGGAATAATTTATAGGCAATGCATCATAGAATATCAAGTACTAGATAAAAACACACAAATTAAACTAAATCGAATGATATACATTAGACCTAAGATTATACACATGATCCCTAATTAGTCTTTCCTAAGCATGACTAAAAATATGTAATCATTATTAGTCTATCAAAATTTATCGATATAATAGAGATTCATGCAATATACATCTAGCCTAAGTAATCATGAAATTAAAACATGGGAAGACAAAGAAATTTAATCACAACATATGAAATTTACTTGAACTTCATCAAAATCCTAGATCTAGAAGTTAGTTGAATATAGAGATGACAGAAAGTAAAAACTTAAAAAAAATAACTTGAAATAAAAGACATAATTGAAGAAAAAAATGAAGTTTTATTGACAAAACATGAGATTACAGTTAGGAGAATACTTGAAGCTCTCCAAAATATAAGAAGAAAAGTCTAAGCCTAAAAGGAAGAAGATGATCTCATAAATCTACAATAATGGTCCTTTTATAGACTTACAAAGGCTTTCTTATGTCGAAAACAAATTCAAATACAAAATTTAAATTCTGATTTCAAATATTAAATATTTATAATTGAAGATCACAATGACTGAAGACTGAGTCAAAAAATGTCCTCCACGGGTGCTTGGGAGGTGCCATTTGTGCATTTGGGTTCTTATGAGGCGCTTACGTCATTTGGAATTTCATTTGGTTTATTTTGGTAGTTTAGATGATATTTTACCAAGTTTTTAAGCATATAAAAATTTGAATTTGAATGTTCAACGTAGTTCCTCATTCTTTTCTTTTCTCCTCCTTTTCCTAAATTTTTTATGTAACACTCGTAAAATTCATTTTGTAATTATTTACATTTTATGAATTTTATTCCTAGACGGGTGTTACTGTTCTAAGGCCTGCTATGTGGTTTTATGCTTTTAGGGCTTGGGCCTCATGGCTGGCTTCTATTTGCGTGTCCTTCTACGTGTAGGGCCCGAGTGGGGCCCAGGTGTGGCGTCCCCGTGGGGCTCGCATTTTTGGACTGTTGGTTGTGGCCGGTGGTTGGGCAGAGCGGTTGGTTGCTCGTGTGGTGTGTCGGTGGCTGAGACGTGTAGGGGGCACGTTCTCAACTACTGTGGGCGCAGGCTTTATAAGCCGCACCGCTCTCCTCCGTCTCCATCGCTATCTTCTCCTTCCTCCTTCTTCCTTTCCCTTCCTCCTCAGCAGCGCATCCCTCCTCCTCCCCCACCTTCTTTCTCTTTCTCCCTACTCTTCCTTCTCCTTTCCTCTTCAACTTCCACTTGACCTCCTTTGTTTCCCTTTTTCTTCCTTCGCGCGTGCACGGACGGAGAGAGAGAGTGATTGAGGGAGCAAAGCGGAGGGCTGTGGTTGCTCGGAGTGGTGTGTGGAGCTTGAGTGGAGCGTCCCCATGGTTGTAGAGTGCTCCTGTGGCCGTGGTTGTGTCGGAGTTCGCTGGAGATGGTCAGAGTTCATCGGAGGCATTTTTTAGGTACGCATCTCCACCCTATGTAATAGAGAGCATGAAATTGGTAGAAAATGCTAGGATTGCATGGATTCTAGGTAAGTTTACTTTCCTAGAATTTATTGTGATTTATTGAGAATTTATGGTGAATTTATTGGGCATTTATGCCAGTGGTTGCGTTTTGATCTGCCTTTGTGATTTTATATCTTGATGCATGGTGAATGGATTTTAGTTTTGTTTGTTGGGTTTTGGAGTAGGCTCGAGGGTCTACACCATATGTTTTATGCAAGATTTTTGATGTTTGTTTAGTTGGTCCAATCGAAGGTCCCAGTTGGGGCGATTTCTGATGATAGGGTTTGGGCCGTTTTCTGGTTTTGCAGAATTCGGAATATCGAATGGAAACAACATACCAAATCAGGGGATTTCGGTATACTGATTCCGCTCGGCATACCATTTTTCTATCAGTTTAGGTCCTTTGATCGAGTTTCGGTCATCCGTTTTTGGACGGCATGCTGAATTTGGCCTGAGTGTAGACCGTTGACCTGATTCGGTCGACCGATCCAGATCGACCTACCGAACCAGGGTTTTTCGGCATGCCGATTCTAGGCCCAAATGAGTTTGCAATGGTGTTTTCTGAGGGCTTTCAAGATTGTTATGTTTTGTCCCTATGAGATGGGATTGTGGGCCATCAGTGGTGATCTCCTGGGACACCTGATGCGCCGTTTTGCCAAGGTTTTGGAAGAATTTTCAAAGGATATGAAAATGGTTTTGGAAATGCATTTCAAGGAATATTTGGCCTGTTTTGGAAAATATTTCCTGGTTTTCTGTGTGCGGGCCTAGACAATGTGGGACCGTGTTGTCGGGACCAAGGAATGTGACGACATTCTCAGGTGGTCGGGCACGACTCCCTAGTTGAGGTCGGGGGCCAAGATACCTGAGGCTGAGGGGGGTCGGGTCCTGGAGGTATGAGAGTCCTTTACTGTCGTCTCAAGGCTAGGATTGTGGTCCGTGGGTCGAGGTGTCTTGTGGCATGACGGGGAGGTATGATACTTTTGCTGTCGCTGTGAGCACTGAGGCTCAGGTGTTGTCGGGTGTGGAGGTTTGATACTCCCTCCTGAGCACTGTGTGTGGAGGACGCTGTGAGGAAGCATACCTTATGGTGGCCAGTGTGGGTGGGACACATGCCCCGTAGCTGGTAGGGTCTTGAGAGACAGGACAGCCTTCCCAGGGAGGGGTTGCCTTGTGAGGGTTCTCCAGGTGGGAGAATCACGGGACGGTGATCACTGCACAGGGTGGCTTCACCGTGGTAGTGTAGAACGCTTTGGTCACTCCTCAGCGGACTGCGTGTGGCCAGAGTTAGGTTGCTTGGCGCCGGGCTTCCCGAATCACTGTGTCTGGTTTTGGCCATTGAGGGCCTTTGCTTGTGGCTTTGGGCTAGTGGATCCCTGGTTTGTGGTTTTGGCCGGTGTGGGCTTGGTTTACGAGGTTTTGAGAAATGGTTTGCGAAATGAATTTAAAGGGAAAATTGATTATAGTTTTGTTTTCTACGGTTTTCGTGGGGTGCGTACTGGGTGACTTTGGTCACTCTTGCGTTTTTCTTGTGGTTTTGGTTTGCAGGTGCGGACATGCGATTGGTTTAGCGTAGTGCATATAGTTTGGAGTCTCCTAGCCGCACACACAGGTTCGTGGTAGTTTGATATTTACTGTTTAGCTTTAATTTTCCCGTAATTTAATTTGTTTAAATTATTATGGAAATTTTGGAGCATGACATTTTAAGACCCCAGGTTCTTACAAAATTTACTCAAAACACCTTGAGTAGCAATATTTATATACAATAATCAATAAATATGAGGCATAAAATATGTATGAATTATGTATTCATCAAATAACTTCATACCTATCTTTTGCTAGTCCTCAAGCAAAACTGACTCTAACCTAACCTATGAAAAATAGGAAAAATCGAACTCACTTTTAGCATGTGCAATAAGTCGTTAAACCCCTAGATTGTTCTAGTGGATGAGTGGTGTATTGTGAGGGTTTATAGTGGATCTATCCACAAAATCCTAAAAGAAAAAGAATATGGAATAAAGAAAGTGAAAAATAAAAAAAAGGAAAAAATCTAAAATATCCACATTAATCTACTCAATTAGAGAGATCCAAATTTCTCAAGTGGCATAATCATCTAGTTTAAACTTTACTAAGAACCTTCATCTTGTCATCATAGAGACTCTATCTTATTTTTCACATCATCTTCTTAAAGATTATTTATATGTACCTTGTGTTTATGAAATAGATTTTAGCATGAGTTTTTAATCCAATCTTACTATCTGTAGACACCCCGATTTTGAGGTAACCCAGGAATGAGTGTCCCTATGTTGCTTTGGATGCGATCAGCCCTTAAATCGAGCCCCAAACCCATTAGCCAGAGCCCCAATCAGACATTTGTGAGCTGGGTGGGTGCACCAAGCTGGCGCACTAAGGTGGCGCACCAAGGTGGCGCACCAAGCAGGCGCCCAGCTCTGGCTGCTGACCTTCCACCTTCCGGGCTGTTACTCTTGCAAACGAATATGCCAACGAATATTCGAGGCTTTTCGTTTGCAAGACCCCTTTGTAACCTCCCTA